>JAOTRH010000026.1:4983068-4999282 GCA_034768845.1 Heliamphora exappendiculata | reverse complement strand
TTGCCGGTGGCTTCCGGTGGTGGCGGGTGGATGTTGCGACTGGCGGAGAGAGAGAGAGAGAGAGAGAGAGAGAGAGAGAGAGAGAGAGAGAGAGAGAGAGAGAACCACAGGGAAAGAAAAGGTGGGCAGCGGCAACAGCGGGTGGTGTCGGTGGTTGTCGTCGGCGTCTGGGGTAAAGTCGACGGTCGTCGGCGACGTCAGGGGTGGCGTTAGTTGGGGTCGGCGCCAGTGGAGGCTGGAGGTGTCGGGGCTGAGCTTGCCGGTACTTATTTTTCTCTCTTTCTCTCTGTTTCTTTCTCTCTTCCTCTGTACAGAAACTCTCCAAACCCTCTGGTATTTATACACATACCAGACGCTCCTTCCAACCCTATTTTTGGTTACGAAATCAAAATTTTCCATCACAGCACCTCCTTCAGTGCTCCTTGATTCATCTTTCAACGCCATTGATTGACCAATCTTTCCTTTTAACGCCAACACAGAATCAATCAGCTTCCTTCCTAAAAAGAATTTAGTCAACAATTTTGTATATGTATACACGTATATATACATATATATATTAGTTTTGTTTTTATTTATTTTTATTTATTTATTTATATTTTGTTTATTATTATTATTTTTTAATACATATATATATATATACATATATATATATATTTTCTTGGGATATTACAGTAGCAACGATAAACTTTGGACGTAACAGAATAACCCAAGAAGATACATCGAGTAGACTTATTATCTAATTTAGTGCGAGTTGGGTTGCGATTCTGAACAAAACAAGTACAGCCAAACACCTTACGGAGAAGAGGAAACAAAGTACAATCAGGCTGAAGAACCTGTGGAGGAGCCGAACCATGAAAAGTTCAACTAGGAGTGCGATTAATGAGGTAAATCTCATTAAGGACAGCCATATGCCAATAAGACTTAGGAACATGCATGCCTCAGGGGAGACAACGAACGACAGACATAATATGACGATTCTTACGTTTGGCGACACTATTTTGCTCGGGAGTATATGGACAGGTAAGTTGTTGGAGAATACCCTGCTGACTAAGGTGGGAATGAAAGGCATCAAAAAGGTACTCACCACCATTATCAGAACGTATTTGGCGAACAACAGTGTTAAATTGGGTTTTGACCATTTGAAGAAATTGAACAAAAATGGAAAACACATCGGATTTGTGCTTTAATAAATATACCCATCTGCAACAAGAATGATCATCAATAAAAGTTACATAATAACGATGTTCAGACAAAGCAGCAACTGGGGAAGGTCCTCAGATATCTGAATGAAATAAGTAAAAAATACCAGACATACGATGCATGCAAGGACTATAAGTAGTACGAGTATGCTTAGAAAGTTCACACACTTCACAGTGAAATTTATGGTCTTTATATGCTTTCTCAAGAGATGGAAATAATAAATACAAATACTGAAAGTTTGCATGTCCTAAACGGGCATGCCAAAGATGTAAAGTTTGACGTGAAAAAACAGACGATGAGGGCTCTGGTAAGAAAGAAGTCTGAAGACTGGAAAGAGGTGGCTCTCAAAAGTAATACAGCCCATCACGCTCATATCCCTTGCCAAAAATTTTCTTCGAATGCAGGCCCTGGAGCAAACAATGTGTGGGTAAGAAAATAACAGCACAATGCAAATTTTTAACAAGACGACTAACAGAGTGAAGATTAAAGGAAAAATTAGGAATATGAAGAATAAAATGAAGGGTAATATCAGGGGATAAGGACACAACACCCTTATGACGAATAAGAGAGGTAGAGCCATCTTCCAGACAGACTATGATTCGCAAAAGCGACACGTGCAGAGAATAAAGACAACTCACCAGTCATATGATCATTGGCCTTAGAATCTAGAACCCAAGTAGGTTTGTCAGATCGAACGTGGAAAGCAATGGGAATACCTGAGGCTAAAGTAGCAGTGGGAGTAGATGAGGTGCCCTGAGCCCGAGCAGTGAAAGAGCCAAGCTGTTCTTAAAGATGACCAATATGAGTTTGGAGTTTGTGAAAATCAGGCAAGTATAGGAAGGTCAGGACTGACAACAGTTTTGGCAATGACAGTGGTGCGAGAGGACTTAGGACCAGAGGGCTTGTTAAAACTGCTGCATGGCTTTAATTCGGGATGAAGTTTGAAGCAACGAGCCTTGGTGTGTCCCACTTCGCCACAATGATAATAAACAACTTTGCCAGGTGTGCCACGAGATCCAGAGCCAATAGCAAGAGCCATCTGATCAAGAATAATAAGAGGTGCAGAAGTGGAGGAAGGAGCAGATTGGAATAACCGACGTCGATGCTCCTCACCATCAATAGTCGCAAAGACCTCATATAAAGAAGGCATGGGAGAGGTGCTAAGAATCTGAATGCGGATAGACTTAAATTTTGGTTTCAAACCCATCAAGAACTGGTATGTATGTTGACGAGCAAGCCGTGTAACGATAAGGGAAGCAGCCTCAGCTGAAAATTCACTTAATGGCTCATATTGTGCCAATTCTTCCCATCGAGACTGTAAGTACCCAAAAAATTCAGTCACAGAGAATCCTAAAGACTCTTGAGAGGCATGAGAAATTTCCTGCTATAGCTAAAAAATATGGGCATCATTGCGGGCATGTGCATACATTTGTGTCAAAGTTAACCACAAACGAAGAACAATATCATGATATAGAAACATATTGTAGACATGTTCTTCCACAGAATTGAAAATCCAACCCAAGATAGTGCAGTTATCAATATCCCACTGAATACGCCGAGGGTCAATCTCCGGGGGTGGTTTCTCAGTCTCCAAAAGCCAATTAGACTTTCCTTTGCCCCCGAGAAAGAGTCGAAGAGATCGGCTTCAAACAACAAAGTTTTTGCCATTCAACAATACACTAGTAATACGATGAGCAGGTGCATGTTGAAAAAGAGAAAAGTCCGAAGAGGGTGTCCTAAATACAGTCTTGTCATTGGATACAGTCTTGTCGTTGGATTCAGCCATATCACGGGGTAAGGCGATGAGAACCAATCACAAAGAAGGGATGGAGAAGCGGCAAAACCAAGAGTAATGCTACCGAAACAATATGGTAGCCACAAATAGGTATGAAGCGGCCAAACCCAAAATAAAAATGCTACCAGAATAAAGCGATGGCCTCAAATTGGTACAGAAATAACAAAGGAGAGGTGTATCACATGAATAATCAACTTATCTTTCAAGGAACCAGAAACATTGAAGATGAGACCACGAGCACAACAGAGCAAGCTGAACCATGAATATAGCAGAACAGAACCCCAACCATGAACACAGCAGACGCCAGAGAAATCAGCGGCGTGAAGCAAACAGTCCCACAAAGTCAAGGTTGGAGAGCTCAGCGGTTCCAACGGCGGTTGGTAAAACCATCAGCAACGAAGAAAACCAGCAGCGGCGAGGGAAACCATAGCGGTGAGGCAAGCGGCGACTGGGGAAGTCGACTGGTGAAGCGGTGACTGGAGAAGTTGACGACGGCGGTGGGTGATGGCTCTAGTAGGGCCGACGACGAGACTGGAGCAAGCGGCGAGGATGAGGGCAGTGACGACTTAGGGTTTTAGGATGATGGCGGCGGCGGCGTAGGGTTCTGGGAGAAGGCTGGGAGGAGGGCGCCGCTGGTATGTTGGCGAATAGTGGCAAGGATGTTGTCGGCGATGAGGAAGGGGTGTCGGTGGCGGCACTGTGTTTGGCTCTGTTTAGGGTTTTCGGCGAGGAAGGATGGAACAGGGTTTTTTTTTTGTTTGAAAAACAGAAAAGAATTTGGCTTTGATACCAAAAAGAATAAAGAATAATGTAATTTTGGCTTACTTACAATGAGGAAGAGTCATCTATTTATAATAATGGAGTGGATTTACAAAAGGAATGGGAATCAACAAAATAGGAAATAAATAAAACTAAGGAAACCATAATAAAGATACGAAATCCTAATATTTTAAAATATACTATTTCCAATAATTAATACTTATTCAAATCTTGAGAACAAAGAAAACTAATACTTATAAGAAAACTACGTGAAATAAATTAATAAAATACAATCCCAATTAATAAAATACAATCCCACTTAAAAAAATACAATTCCAAATTTGATTTTTATTTCTATCTATTGTCCGCATCAATTATTCCCTCATCCAAAATTGTTTCTTTGTTCTTTTATTTTTCCACTGACACCATTCTTAACTAGGTACGTACTTATTTTTAATTTTATTCTAAGTATCGTGCTATGAGATATTATCTTTATATTCAAAATTTTTTTTGGCCGATCATAATCATTTTAGATGATGATATGCATCGGTCTCTATAATACTGCGTTTGTATTCTTGAGTAAGTGATATGGTTCTGGCTTAACAAAAAACATCTAATGAAGTTGTGCTAAAGGAAACACAAGCACTCACCTCATTAATTATTCAAGCCTAGAAAGTGCTCTGAGATGCATTTTTCTGTTGGTATGCAGGAAATACATTGAACTGTAACCATCCTGTGGTCATGGAACTTATACTTGACAGCTTGAGACATTGGTATGTCAACAATTCGCCGAACCCTTTTGGACAATTTTTCTTGTGTATGATAACTCAGACATTAATCTTGAGACACATTTATTTATTGTTTTACAAATCTCATCAAGCAAATAGTGTTGCCATTTGTGGCTGGATAATTGTCTTTTACCAGGTTTTTATATGATTATTTATAAGCTCTGCTATTGCTGGAGTGAGTTATTTTAGTGTGTGTGTGTGTGTGTGCGCGCGCGCGCGCGTGCGCATTTGTGTGCGTATTTTTTATTTATATTATGGAGATATATCTTTTATGCAATGGATAATATTCGATGACAGTGCTACCACTTTACCGATCTTGTAAATGTATACATTTCTTTTTGAAGTCGTTGCACATATTGTTTCTTTTTGTTTTTCTTTTATTACTATTGATCCTAGATACTTCGCTCTCTTCTTGTGACCTACTGAAGGGCTGTTGAATATCATGTGGATGGTTTCCGCTTTGACCTTGCTAGTGTTCTTTGCCGAGGAACAGATGGCTCTCCACTTAATGCTCCCCCACTTATTCGGGTGAGTCAGCTTTGCATATATTAAGCGATAGACAGGTATTCATGCATGTCAATGGAGATCTGAAAACTATGTTTTATCTTAATGAGACATGAAGAATCAATAATAACTTTTTTTATAAATTCTTTCTCCTTTTTATTCTATGAAATCAACACTAAATAGGTTTAGAAAATGGAAGGTTCTAGCTCCGGCAAAGATAATTGACCTTAACCCAACCAAAATATGATTTGTATTTGATGTAGTATTGTATGCTTATGGTGGAGTCCATTAACCATGCAAAGTTGTAATTAGTTTCTAAATCTACTGCTCAGAATCCTTATTAGATATCTGCCTCAATGGGCAGTGATTGGAAGCTATTGAAGCAAGAAAAGTTTCTGAGCAGCTCTGGCTCTCACTTTGGTTCTTTGTAAAGAAGTGTTCTCTCTTCATTTTTGTTCCTGCTCAGGAATAGGTTTAAACTGTCACATGGCTTGTTGGTGATATAGGGATGTGGTTAGCCTTAATCTTTTGGTAGTTAACCTCCATATGGCTAACAGTCAAAGTGGTTATGCAGCTGAACTAGGGCTTAGATTAGTTGTACTCTAAGTTAGATTTCCATCCACAAGAAAACCCAATAACAATAACACCACCACTCAAGTTAATTTTATACACTAGCTAAAACAACTCATTTTTAAGTGGGTACCAACTATGTAGCAAGGGAACAAACATGATGACATTAAGTTTTCCCATTTGTCTTGATTTTCAATGGAGTTTTTTTTTTTTGGGTATATTGTCTGTAAAGTTAGAAGTATTATTGTAATTTCAAAAACCCAAGGGTGGTGTCCCAATTGCCTGAATCCCAAGTGTAGTAAGGATACACCATAATTTGCCCTCTAGTAAATTATATGCTGTTTGAGATGAATTACATTGAAGATGTTACAGAGCTACTCAAAATTGTCTGGAGTTTTCCCATTTTTTATTACAATGAAAGAAATAGGCAAATTGCATTGACCTTCGCCGGGGTTTTTAACCATCGTTGGACCGGGTTTTTAACCGTTGTTGGACCCCCTGGTTTTTGAAATATACTGCACTATCGAATATTGAGAGTTTCTAACCACCTCTATGTTAGGATTATTAGAGAGAGAGAGAGAGAGAGAGAGAGAGAGAGAGAGAGAGAGAGAGAGAGAGTATCTCGTCTTAGGGTTTACTCCTTATCACTTGTTATTTATATTTCATGACCAAAAGATACTAAAAGTACAATAATATCCCTTACTTAACACTCTCCCTCAAGTTAATGCATAGATATTTTTTATGCCTAACTTGCATACAATGGGTTGAAATATTTTACTACTAAGCTATTTAGTAAAGATAGCTGCTAATTGATCTGCAAATTTCACAATGGGTATACAAATTGAGCCTTGACACAATTTCTTTTTGATGAAGTGTCAATCAATCTCTATATGCTTCGTTCAGTCATATTGGACAGGGTCATGAGCAATATTAATGGCAGCCTTATTGTCACAGTACAACTTCATAGGCTTGTTACACTCAATTCCCAAATCCTTTAATAGTACTTGAAGCCAGATGAGTTCACAAACGTTATGTGCCATAGCCCTATACTCAGCCTCTACACTTGATCGAGCTACCACGGTTTGCATTTTACTTCGCTAAGTAACCAGGTTGCCTCCTACAAATGTGCAATACCCCGATGTAGATCGTCTGTCATCAACTGAATTTGCCCAGTTTGCATATGTGAAAGCTTCTAATGCCATATGGACGTGACAAGAGAACAGGAGCCCTTTACCAGGAGTAGACTTAAGATATTGCAAAATATGATAAGCAGCGTCAAGATGTACACTACGAGGATTATGCATGAACTGACTGACAATCCCCACAGCATATGTAATATCAGGCATCGTGTGAGATATGTATATTAATCTTTCCACAAATTGCTGAAATTGGCCCTTGTTGACAAGTTCACCATCACTACTACTGTGACGAGGATTAGCCTCAATAGGTGAATCTGCAGGTCGACAACCCATCATACCAGTTTTCTCTAGAAGGTTAAGAATATACTTTCTTTGGAAAATAAAGATCCCATGATCTGATCTGGGGGTGCTAGAAACATGCACCACCCGGCGACAGACCGTCTAGTATCCGGACATCCGGCCCAGCCCGCATCACTATAGGCAACAAGACGTAGAGGAGAACCGATTGGGAAGAATAGCCCTCGGTGAGGGGAACCGCGAAGATAGCGGATGATACGACGAACAGCAGCCAAATGCAGATGGCGAGGAGTTTGCATGAATTAGCTTAACTTGCTAAACAGTGAAGGAAATATCAGGCCGAGTAATAGTTAAATAATTCAAACTGCCGACCAACTATTGATATAGTGTAGGATCGGGGAGGAGATCACCCTCCTCACGACAATACTTCGTGTTGACTTCTAAAGTAGTATCCACCGAAGAAGAGTCCTGAAGACCAGCTAAAGCAATCAAATCCTGAGTGTACTTGTGTTGAGTCAGAAAGATGCCAGAGGAATCTCTGTGAATTTTCAACCCCAAGAAGTATGTAAAATGACCAAGATCCTTCATATAAAAGGAGGCCCGAAGATGCTGTTGTAAACGAGTGATCACGTCGGAATCTGTCCCCGTGATAACAATGTCATTAACATAAATAAGAAGAAGACCAATACCATCAGAGGACTTCCGAAGAAACAGAGAGGAGTCATACTGACTCTGCTAAAAGGAAAACTGAATTAAGGTAGATCGGAACTTATCAAACCACGCTTGAGGAGCTTGTTTCAATCCATATAAAGATCGCTTCAATTTGCATACATCAGAAGAGGAGGAGGCCAACCCAGGGGGCAGAGTCATGTAAATAGCCTCTTTGAGATCACTATGAAGAATAGCGTTTTTAACATCCATTTGATGAAGTGGCCACTCTTGGGATGCTGCAATAGAAATAATCAACTGGACCGTAGTCATCTTGGTAACAGGAGCAAATGTCTCCTCATAGTCCACCCCATATTCCTGACTATTACCAAGTGCAACCAACCTGGCTTTATAGCGATCTAAAGTACCATCGGAACGCAGCTTGATTGAGTAAACCCATTTACACCCAATTGCTTTAACTTGTCTCGGACAGGGAACAACATCCCAGGTGTGATTGTCCTAAAGAGCCTGAAGTTCTTCGCCCATTGCTGCTCGCTAACATTCATGCTTAACAGCATCAGAGTAACATGAGGGAATTGAAACAGAGGACAAAGTAGCATGAAGATATGTATGAGAGAAGCCATACCAATTAGGAGGGTGAGAAACTCTAGTAGACCTCTGAGGAACAATGGCAGAACCCCGATCTGGCAGATCAGATGAGTCAGGCTCAGGTGTCGGGTTAGATGCAGGAAGAGGCAACGTTGAGCGTCGACGTTTATATACAAAGCTAGGTTTGATTCGCTCAGGAGTAGGAGACAAATCATCAAAATGGGGAAGAACAGTGATCTCGTGCAAGGATACTACATGAGGAGAAAAGAAAGACTGATTTTCAAAGAAAACAACATGACGAGAAATACGAAATCTGTTAGAGCTTGGATCATAACAAACATAACCTTTGGGTGAGTTACTATATCCTATAAAGGCACTTTTGACATATTGAGCAGAAAGTTTGTCTTTCATGTGAAGGTAAATGAACAAAGTAAACAAAACCAAAGGTATGCATATCAAGATAGTTGGGATTCTTGTGATGCAGACGATAATAGGGAGTTTCAAATTGCAAGACACTTGCAGGCAACCTATTAATTAAATAAACTGCCATGGATAACACTTATACCCAAAATTTTGTGGGAACAGATGACTCAAGCAATAAAGTGCGAACAACATCCAATTGGTGGCGATTCTTACGTTCAACAACGCCATTCTGCTGAGGTGTATAAGGACAAGAACGCTTAGAAACAATCTCTTTCTGTTTAAGAAAGGCATGAAATTCATGGGACATATATTCATCACCCGAATCAGATCTTAACACTTTAATGCTTGAAGAGAATTGAGTTTCAATAAATGCCACAAATTATTGAAACACAGAAAATACCTCAGATTTAGAATGAAGGAAATAAATCCAAATATACCGACTATAATCATCAATGAATGTGACAAAATATTTATAATTTGTATGAGATATAATATGTGTAATGGCCCATACGTCACTATGGATCAAATCAAAACAGGTATCAACACGATTACCATGTGTAGGGAAGGAAAGAGATTTACTCTTCACTAATTTACATGTAGAGCAATCAAACGAGAGATGAAAGGAAAATTGATCTTTATTACCCAATAAACCAGAGTTAAGTAAATGAGACAAAACAGTAGGATTAGGATGATCCAAACGTTTGTACCAGACATCAGTTTTATTTTTGACAGTAGTACATGCCAAAGAAAGGTAAGAAGGCATCGCAAAATGGAGAGAAAACAAACGTTCAACTTTAGGCCCCTTCGCGAGTATCTTCCCCGATACCTGATCCTGCACAATACAACCATCACGAGAAAACCCAACATTACAGTTATTATCAACCAATTGACCAACAGAAATGAGACTAGTAGAAAGCTCAGGAGATACAAAAACTCCTTTAACTACTGAATTAATATCCCCAACAGCATGAATAGGAAGCTGACTCCCATTAGCAGTCTGAATGTATGAAGAGCCATGATAATTTCGAACATTGGTAAGCGTGTTGGAGGAACTAGTCATATGATTAGACGCACCAGAATCAACAAGCCAAGGTAAAGATGATAGTGTATTGTTACCTTGGAGTCCTAAGGCTGAAAATGCTGACATAGGACAAACTGAGCTGCCTAAGAAATGTCATTAGAGATCATACGATTCTGCTGAAAAATACCCTGTGTTGTAAGACGTTCTTCACGAAGTAATTCCCCAAAGCACACGTCCAAAGAGGGAGGAGGATCACGATTCATCAAATTGGAGCGAGTAGCTTCAAATTCCATTCGTAACTTCATAAGAAACTTATCTCTCTTGCTTTATTCATGAACCTCCTGAATAGCAGCAAAAGATCCAGCTGGGACCTTGGCATAAATAATATCAGTAAATTTACTCTACAAATTCTGAAATCCAAAAAAATACTCTTGGATGGAGAGATTCCCTTGACTGTAATTGGCGATCTCATTTTCCAACTGAAAACGTCTTGCTGTGTGATCCTGCTTGTAAACTTTCTTAAAAAATTTTCACATACTTTGAGCAGTCTTGTATGGTCTCAGATATAGGACAAACTGAGGATCGACAGACCCCAAAATCCAGGACATCACACGGGCATCCTTAACCATCCATTGAGCTAGCTCTTTACGTTCCGTAGGAGCATGATCACTCCCATCGATATGACCCCATAATTCTTTTTCCATAACAAATAATTGAAACTGAAATTCCCAACCGGAATAATTTTTTCTAGTAAATCGGACCCTAAAATATTCACTGGTAGACATAATAAAATTACAAATAACAAGATCTGCAATTCTAGAAATCAAAAGAATAACAAAATATTCGCCAATATAAACCTCCAAGATCTATCGACCAAGATCCACGAAACGCGAATCAAGATCTGTTGACCAAGAGATCCACGAACCAAGATCCACGAACCAGTCGACCAAGAGGCGGGAGAAATCAGAAACCAAGAGAACCAAAAACGCGAGAACCAGAGGCGCGAGAGATAACGACCAGAGACTCGAGAGTCCCGAACCAGAGTCGCGAACTAGATCGATGAACCAAGAGAATCAGAGAGTTGCGAACCAAGAAAACCAGAGTCGGCTCAACCAGAGAGGTTGCCGACGAGAACTAGTTAACCAGAAACCAGAAACCAGAAACCAGAGTCGCCAGAGTTGCAACGAAGATCGACGAGCCTCCTGGAGGTGTGACGAAGGTCGACGAGCGTCCCTGGAGGCGCGATGAAGGACGACGAGACTCCCTAAGCGAGTGTCGAAAGTCGGCAAGCCTTCCTGAGTGTGCGACGGGAGGCGGCGAGTCTTGCTGGTGGAAACCAGTAGCTAAGAAGTACAATATCGCTGCTGGGGAGGTCGCCAGAATACTGGACGAAGTCCGGCGAGGTCGCCGATGCTGATAAAGGGGCCCGGCGAGGTCGCCGATGGTCGTCAGAGAACTGAAGGACACCGAAGGTCAGAGATGCAACAGCTAAAGTTTTGCAACAAAGGCTAGGGTTCACGTACTGGGGTAAGTTAGGGCTTTGATACCATGACAAAATTTTCTTTTTTGAATGTCCCTCTTTGTGAGATTCCACTGTTTATATACAAAATATTGTCCAAATACAAAGTTAAAATTCAGCAATTAGAATCAATCTAATCTAACTAAAAGGGAAAGAATATCTGTACAATCATAATTATGCCATAATTATGGCTAAATATATGGCTAAATATATGCCTAAATATATCTTGGTTGACAGATAAACATAGTATGGTCTGTATGACTCTGTCGGTACCCAAATCTTAGCATGGCCTTAAAGAATCTATCAAACCACGCTCGAGGGGACTGTTTTAGTCCATATAAGACCTTCAATTTGTACACCTTACCTTCAGTTTCACGAGATGAGAAGCCCGGTGGTACATTCATATATACCTCATCTTCTAAATCTCCATGAAGAAATGTATTCTTCACATCCAACTGCTGGAGAGGCCAACCATTAGTAGCACAGGATAAGGGTACTCGAATTGAGTTCATTTTGGCTATTGGAGCGAACGTCTCCTGATAGTCAATACCGTACGTTTGGGTAAAGTCCTTAACAACTAGTCTTGCTTTGAATCTCTCAACTGATCCATCTTCCTTGTGGTTTAATGTAAAAATCCATTTGCACCCAACTGCTGCCTTCTCTTTTTGAAGAGAAACTAACTCCTAAGTACCATTCTTTTTCAAGGCTGTCATATCCTCAACCATTGCCTTCTTTCACTTAGGATTCTCAATGGTTTCTTTCTAACCTTGCGGAATGCATATAGAGGACAACGACGAAACAAAAGCACGATATGGGGCCGATAAAGAGTTATATGAGACAAAATGAAAAATTGGGTGTTGAATACATCTCCTAACACCTTTTCGAAGGGCAATAGGTAAATTGCAAGTATCAAGATCAACAACAGAGGACTCCTTATCAGGTGGATCAGTGGGAGAGTTTGAACTTGAGGACGGAGGTAGCAACTGGCAAGATGGTAGTGGCTCACAAGCAGTCTGATCTTTCGAGCATCGAGTATAAGTATGCAGATCCTTTCTGTCTAATCATCTATTAACTTCATGCTCAGTTCCATCTTTACTGGGGTCCGTCTCCCACTCACTAGGAACAAGAGTTTGCTGGGTAAGATTTGGAAAAACCAAACCATGTTGTGACTTTTGAATCTGTGTAGCCGATGGTAACATCTCTTCTAGGCCAGATGTCTCCCCATGAAGAGATGTCGTAAGAGAGCGAAAAAAGGACTCAGATTCCTAAAAAGTAAGATCCATACTGACAAAGCGTTTGTAGGTGACTGGATCATAGCATTTATAACCTTTTTGCGTAGCAGAGTAGCCAATGAAGACACATTTGATGGTCTTAGGGTTCAATTTTTCACCGGGGTGTTTTGGTGCATAAACAAAGCAAGTGCAACAAAAAATCCGGGGTGGAAGAGAGGAGACAGGTGGAGACCCGGGAAGAAGCTCTAAAGGAGTTCAGAACTTAAGAATACGAGAGGGCAAACGATTGATAAGATAGGCCGCAGTTAGAACTGTTTCACTACAAAAGGACTTGGGAACATGCATAGTAATAAGAAGGGAACGGGCAACCTCAAGAAGATGACGGTTTTTACGTTTAGCAACTCCATTTTGTTCAAGAGTGCATACACAACCGGTCTGGAAAAGAATACCTTGGGCCTCTAGATAGGGTACGAAAACCACCATCAAGATACTTAGTCCCATTATCAATCCGGAGAATCTTGAAGTTGGCATCAAACTAGTTGTGTACCATGTAGTGAAATTTTAAAATAGGTGAAGACTTCATTTTTAGTGCGAAACAAATAAACCCAAGTAACACGGGAATGACAGTCAATAAATGTCACAAATCATCGATAAGCAGAAATAAAAGTAATAAGCGAGAGACCTCACACATTGGAATGAATAATAGTGAAAGGGGAATCACTGCGTTTACTAACTGAAGGATAAATAGAACGTTTATGTTTTGCAAGTTTATAAACTTCACACAAAAAATCAGTTCTAGAACAATGTTGAACTAAAGAAGGAAAAAGTCTCTTTAAAATACCAAAAGAAGGATGCTCCAAACGGCGATGCCACTGAATTAATTATCGAATAGGGACTCCGGTATCAGCATGGAAAGCCTGGCCAGACAATGAAGGTGGGGTGGAAGCAGAGGACGGAACATCAAGTAAGTACAGGCCACCATGTGCACTCTCACTGTCAATCATTCTCCCCGTCTCTAGTTCCTGAAAAACATAATGAGTGGGAAAAATGGTCATCGAACAGTTTAAGGAACTGGAAAGACGACTAACAGATAAAAGGTTAGTAGAAAAATTGGGAACATGAAGGACAGAAGATAGAGAAAGTAAAGAAGAGCAATGAATAGAACCTTGGCCAGATATAGAAGATAAAGAACCATTAGCTAGTCTAACCTTATCTTTATCAGAACAAGTGGAGTCGGAAGAAAATAAAGTAGAAGATCTAGTCATATGATCAGTGGCACCTGAGTCAATGATCCAAAGAGTATGAGAGGCAATCGCAGTAAGTGCAGTAGGAGATATACCTGAATGAGCAAAGTTAGATAAGGAAGTGGAGGGAGTAGAAGTGATATCAACCCGAGTCATCAGGCGCCTGAGGGTAGTCAACTCTGCCTCAGAGAGAGGGCTTGTCTCACCGAGTGTGCTGGTAAGGATCTTGGAGAGATCAGCATGGGAGTGGATAGGTCCACTATGTCCACCACCACGGTCACCTCCACGTCCCGGGGGAGGACGACCATGTAACTTCCAACAATGGTCAATAGTGTGACAAGATTTACCATAGTGTTCACAGCGCAACTTATCGCGGGCTACAGAGCTATTCTTCTCCCCAAATTTGGTATGATTAGGCGGGCCTGTTCGAGGTATAGATGTGATAGATAACACTGAGCGTTCCTGACTGAAAGTAGGAACCATAGCATGATGATGACTCTCTTCCTGTTGGACATTGGCATATGCTTGTCGCAAAGTAGGAAACGGATCGCGACCCAAAATCTGAACACGAATCGAATCATAGTCAACATGGAGGCCGGCAAGGAAGTCATACACTCGCTCCTCTACCATCTTCTAAAAGCAGCAGCATCAGTAGTACAAACAGCATGAAAGTCCTGATAATAGTCAATCTCGCTCCATAAGCTTGTCAACTCAGCTTAATACTGGGCCAATAATTAATCTTTCTAATCGAACCCACGGAGTTTCTTCTGTAACTCATATAATTGGGCATCATTGCCAGATTGCGAATAAGTTTGGGTAGCAGTAGACCAAATCTTATGTGCAGTTTTCAGAAGTAAAAAACTGCGACAATAGAGGGTTGCATAGAATGTAACAACCAAGACATAACAAGGGCATTGTCCATTATCCATCGTGTGCGAGAAGGACCCATGATCGTTGGTTGTTTGGTTTCACCAGTGATATATTCAAACACACCATGAGCAGCGATGTCTAAACTGCAAGAATGAGATCAGATCAAATAATTGCTACCATCCAACTTAACAGGATTAATCTGAAGAGACGGGCTATCATTAGGAGTCCCTGAACGATTCAAACTAGTGCCTTTATGACTATCAGAAGGCTTTTCTGTATTAGACATGGTGATAAGAACCCAAAAACAAGTAGACCAAAATAGCTGGGAGTAAAGGACTCTGCAAATCTAGTAGACTTGAACCACTAGAGTATCAATAAAGTCCAGAATAGCACACCAATCGTAGTAAAGCCAACAAAAGAGGCTTAAGATACGGCTGGAAACTTCAATCGAACATCCAAGAACCTCAATCAATATGTGTGAACCCTAACAGCACCGAAATCATCTGGAATGGACTGAAATAGGGCAAAGGAAGAAGCCAGCCGTGAAAAAGCATGCAAAAACAGTCGCGAAATGAACTGAAAAATCGCGACACCCCCAAACCGAGCTTAAAATCAAATCGAAACATCAAATAAGGTTAATTCGAACCTCACAAACTCCAAATCGGAACCCATGAAGGAGGATCAGACCATCAATTGAAGCACAAGGCAGTGCAATCGCAATTTGCATGAACCAACCCTAACGGCGCCGAAGTTGAAAATTTTTGGGGAAAACAATGAAAAAAATTGCAAAAAATTTAGGAAAAATCATAAAATTGGTTAGGAGGACCAATCGATCAAAGGAGTTTTTTTTTTGATTTTTTTTATAGTCTCGAAATCAGAAACAAATAAGGCGGAAAAACTGGAAGAATAAAGAAAGAATTGCTAAGAAAATTTTCCCTACCCAGAACTAAACTCTGATACCATGTTAGGATTATTAGAGAGAGAGAGAGTAATGGTGAATGAGAGTATCCCGTCATAGGGTTTACTTCCTATTACTTGTTATTTATATATCAAGATCAAAAGATACTAAAACTACAATAATATCCCTCACTTAACAATATGCTAATTGGTCATTGGTGACATTAGTAATGTTGCATCATACTCTGATTTCTACAAGTGCCCATTTAACCCTTCTTGAATTGGTCAAGCTAATCAAAGTTAGTGGCAACCTCGTTTGAAGTCAATTAAAAGCCGATAGAAAATAAAACATAGCATGTGAAAAAAACTAGGACTAAAAATGGTTGACCATCTAACGACCTCCTTGATTGTGAAGTCATCTCCAGATACCTATGTACTATCCTCTCCATGACCAGCTTCGATGAATTGGCGATCGTTTTGTCTCCATTGCAATTAGAGAAAATCACTCATTTGCTAAAATTGTGTTCAGATTTATTAGAATTATCAATTCATAATCATAATTCGATCAAATGTAGAATATTGGTACTTTAACTCCCTAGTTCATCTAATTAAATCGAAGAAATAATCTCCTTAGACTTCAAATTTAATAGAGGAATTAATTCAACATAAGTTTTTATGTATCTTGATGCATGTGTGTAT
>JAOTRH010000026.1:4966595-4981184 GCA_034768845.1 Heliamphora exappendiculata | reverse complement strand
TAATAGTGTTCTCTAAATTGATTATAAATAAGAGCTCGCCTACCCATTAGGGTACGGCTTTCCATTATTCTTAACAATGAATATGTATAAACTCTTAGCCCTAGGTGTATCTTGTAATTTTCTCTATTTCAATCATAGTGAAACCCTAGTGTGAGTTGTAGACGTAAGCATCCATTGTCGAACCACTCAAACTCTTGTGTCGTATTCTTGTGATTGCTTGATCATTCTTCTTACTTGTGTTTTTGCGTGTTTGGGGGTGTTATTTCCCAACAACTCGTACCAAAGCTCTGAGTTTTGGAGATCAAATGTCGCACAATGGCAGAAGACAAAAAGGTGAAGGTTGAGAAGCTCAATAGCTCGAAATTCGCCTTCTGGAAGATGTGAATCGAGAATGTTCTATATTAGAAGAATTTATATCTTCCCCTTCTTGGAGAGAAGCCAGAGGAAATGAGGAAAGAGGAATGCAAGATACTGATTGTAAAGCCTTAGCAATCATCCAATTGAGTTTCACACCGTTTTTCGCTTCAAACATCGCAAAGGAGAAGATGACAATAAGATTGTTAGCGGCTTTTGAGAATATGTACGAGCATCTCTTCACAACAAATAAAGTTTATTTGATGAAGCAGCTATTTAACCTGAAAATGGCAGATGATGCAGTTGTTGCCGAACATCTGAGCAAGTTCAACACGACTACAAATTAGTTGAAATTAGTGTAGATCGAATTCGATGATGAGGTTAAGACTCTTCTCTTGCTTTCTAGTCTACTAGAAAGTTGGAACAACCTGGTTGTCACGGTGAGCAAGTCATCAAATTTACCGAAGTTAAATTTAGAGAACATTGCTAATTTTATTTTAGGAGAAGGGGCTTGAAGAAGGATTTCAGGGGAAGACTCTACAGCTAGTTGAGCATTGAACGCATAAAGGAGGCATAAAGAGCAATAGGGGTAATCACAAAGATCACGGGAATAACATATCAAAGCCAAGAAGAGGTCGTTCTAAGTCTTAGGCAAGTGATACAAGACCAGAAGGGGCACTTTAAGAAGGACCACAAGGCTTCTACGAAACAGCAGGATGACAGCAATCAAAGGGGTGAAAAGGATGCTAGACATGTGCTCAGTTTGATGAGGGAATCTTATTTCAGTGGGTCAGTTGTCAAAAAGTGGAGTGGTGACATCTTTCACGGGGTACTGAAGAAAGAATGAACAGAGGATCATTGGTTTTGACCTGTGGCAAGAAAGAAAGTGCTTTCTATGTGCCATGTTCTTACAGTAGCATACTCGTGGCAATGACTAAGGTTGATGTTGGTGCTTAGCATAGACGGCCAGGTCACGAGCGAGAAGGGAATGAAGGTAATGATATCAAAAGGAAAATTGATAGGGTTACAGTTAGTTGATTTGGACTTCTGTGAAGATTGTGTCCTCGGAAAACATAAGAACTTTAGCTCCACTAAAGCGATAAAAACTGCTAAATTAGATCAGTTTGAATTGGTATATACTAATATACGTGGACCATCTCAGGTATCATTCCTTGGTGGCTCTCAATATTTCATTGCTTTTATTGATGATGCTACTAGAAAGTTACAGGTATATGTTTGCAACAACAAATCTAACGTGTTTAGTATATTCAAGAATTGGAAGGCTCTTGTTGAAAATAAGACAGTTGTCCAAGGAAAAATAGCACTACAGAACAAGTGGGTCTACAAGCTGAAAGAAAAATCTGATGAAAGCAAACAATACAAGACAACGCTAGTAGCCAAGGGTTTTTAGCAGAAACCAAGATTTTTGATTACACTGAGATCTTCTAGCCTGTTGTAAAGATTTTCACCATCAGATCCGTTCTTAGCATTGTGGCAATTGAAAATCTATACCTACGGCAATTAGATGTTGAAACTACTTTTCTCCAGAGTAATTTGGAGAATATCTACATGCAAAAGCCACAAGGTTATATTATGGAAAGGATGGAGATCTAGTATGTATGCTCAAGAAGAGCTTTACGGTTTGAAGCAAGCCCCGAGTCAATGGTATAAAAAGTTTGACAATTTTATGGCTAGCAATAGTTTCAGTAGATGTCATGCAGACTATTTAGTCTATTTCAAAAAGCTTGTTATGTTTTATCTCATACTCCTTTTGCAAGTAGATGGCATGCTTATTGCAAGGTCGAGTATGGAGGAAATTTCTAATCTCAAGACACAACTGTCTACTAAGTTTGCAATAAAAGACTGGGGTGGTGCAAAGCTGATTCTTGGCATGCGAATCAGCAAAAACGGGGTGAAGAGAAAGCTAAAGTTATTACGGGAAAATATGTTGAAAAAGTTTTATAGCGGTTCAACATGGAAGGTGCTAAACCTCTTAGCACGCCGTGGGCAAGTCATTTCAGACTCTCGAAAGGAACAAGGAACTACCAATGAAAAAAAGCAAAAGTACATGCCTAAGGTGTCACACTCGCTGATCGTAGATAGTTTGTTATAAGCCATGGCATGCACAAAGCCAGATATTTCTCAAGCAATGGCAGTTGTGAACAAATTTATGTCGAATCCAGACAATGATCATTGGGAAGCTGTGAAGTGGATTATTAGTATCAAAGAGATACTATAGATTCAGCTTTGTATCATGATAGCTAGAATATCTGCTTGTAGAGGCATGTGGATTCAGATTGGGTAGTGCAATAGTAAGTTGGGTCTCTTGATTGAAGAAGAGAGTAACTATTTCTAAGACAGAGTTAGAATATAATGTAGCCACAGAGACGTTAAAGAGATTCTCGACTATTTAGCGACAGAATCCCTTCAACCCGACAAAGAACCCAGCCTTTCATTCGAGAACTAAGTACATTGACATGAAGTACAATTTTATTTGGTCATTATTGGAGGATACAAAGTTTGGCTAGGAAAAGATTCATTTGAGGGGCAATCCTACTGACATGTTCACCAAGGTGGTTAGAGTAGAGAAGTTGAATACTTCTTCAACTTCTGTTAGTCTTTATTCCTAGAAGACGGGAAGGAAGTCTTAGAGTAGCTTTTAACTTTGGTTCGCTTGGGGGAATCGTTGGTTTGGCAGTGAATCAGTCTTTAAGTGGAAGATTGTTAAGGAATAAAGACTTTTCTCATTGGTAAGAAACATTTGAACGAATGTGCCTCCCGTCCGAACAAACTCAGGTAGAGTTTTCTCAGGCAAGGGGTGTCTGGACGAAGGGTTTGAAGCCGTCCAGGCCGAGGCGGGCAGAGGCTATACTGGAGATGAGTGTTCGAATGGAGCACTAAACCGTCAGAATGGTGCGGTGCTAAAGGGTTACGTGTTTTTAATCCTAGTTGCCTATTTTGATGAGATGTACACATAAATTGTTAGCCCTAACCGTCGTAAGTTGTATCTTGTAATCATCTCTCTTTTAAACATAGTGAAACCCTAGTGTGAACCGTGGACCTATGCATTCTTTGCCGAGTCACGTAAATTATTGTGTCGTGTTCTTGTGATAGCTTGATCATTCTTCTTGCTTGTGTTTGCGCGTCTTGATCATTCTTCTTCCCCGTATTCCCACTCCTAGGGGACTAACAAAAGTAATGGCATTTTTCTAGTGCCATCTGGATTGACCTCCCAATGTTGATGCCATCTCATGGCACATCCACCAACCAGGCATAAAGTTCAGCTCGAGTTATACCTTCAGGTTAAACAAGGATGTGAAAACAAAAAACAAAAAAAACCAAAATAAGGGAAAAGTGGGTTACGACGATAAGTGAGGTATGGGTAGTTAACAAAAAAGGATTATTAAAAAATCAAATAAGTAATTGATATGGTGTACTAAAGTACACATATGGTATGTGTCATCCCTAGCATCCATATGGATACACACGTGAAAGGCAACACCTTTTTTCTATTTAATTTATCTTTTATTATTCTAAGACCAAGACACAGAGGAATCAAGGCACAATATATAGAAGTCCTGACACACCTTGAACCTTGCCAATGAGTTCATATTTCAGAGTGGTTGGGTGGTTGTCAATATGTACTATCCAAAATTAGAGAGTTGGGAATGGTAAGCAAGTGAATTGGTAGAATTAGTTCCTCTTTAATATCCAGCAGCTTCAAGGCAGTTTCACACACATACTCATTCATTGGAACAACAACATGACATTAGAGAAGGAAAAGACATCAAATAAGAAATTTCTCCTTTGGCTTTTGAAAAAATTCCCAAATCAAATAACAGACACCGAAGGCAACAAAGGAGGCTATTGTCACAAAGAAGGCCAAAAGGTGCATACATTTGTCAATTTCCAGATTCAATTAGGTAATACACTAAGCTCATGCCATGGTACGATTGTAAATGTGTATGTCCACTGTTAAGTCACCAATTGTCCAAAAACTTAAACTTTTAGAAAATGGACTCAATAATGTATATCAAGCTATCCAATATTCCCCTTCATGTGCGACCATATCTCGCACGTTGATAGTCAAACAAATTGAACTGAATAGATACACTAATACAACATAACATAATGTACAATAATAAACACAACAGGAAAAAAATACATATCACGAGACTTAAACCCAACACCACATGCAACTATGGTTGCGATGTCATGTTAGGTCACCTATTGTCTCAAAAGATAGGTTTAGAAAATGGACTATGTTAGATAGCTTGATATATATTGTTGGGCCCATTTTCTTTAGCTTAAGCACATGGGACAATTGGTGATTTAACATGGTACCAAAACTCTTGCTCTATAAAGTCTTGGATTCAAGTCTCGTGATGTGTTTCCATGTTATATTTATTATTGTGTACTCTGTGTGTTGGTGCACTTATTCAGTTTGCTCGCCTCTCTATTTCCTAACAACATAAGCTTGCAAGAAAATTAGTGACTTAACATGGTATCAGAACTTTAGTCCTATGAGATCTTGAGTTCAAGTCTCGTGATGTGTTTTCCTATTATATTTGTTATTGTGCACTCTGTGTGTTGGTGTACCTATTTAGTCTATTCGCTTCTCCACGTACGAGACAGGGTCGCACGTGAGAGAGAGTGTTGGATAGCTTGATATACATTATTGGGCCCATTTCCTAGCAGCATAAGCTTGTGGGAAAATTAGTGATTTAACATATCAGAGCTCTAGTTCCATGGGATCTTGAGTTCAAGTCTCGTGATGTGTTTCCCTATTATATTTGTTATTGTGCACTCTGTGTGTTGGTGTACCTATTTAGCCTGTTCGCTTCTCCACGTGCGAGACAAGGTCGCACGTGAGGGAGAGTGTTGGATAGCTTAATATACATTGTTGGGCCCATTTTCTAACAACTTAAGCTTTTGGGATAATTTGTGACTTAACATGGTATCAGAGATCTAGCTCCATGAAGTCTTGGGTTCCAAGTCTCGTGATGTGTTCCCTTGTTATATTTGTTATTGTGCACTCTGTGTGCTGGTGCACATGTTCAGTTTGTTCACCTCTCTACGTGCGATACAGGGTCGCACATGAGAGTGAGCGTCGGATGACTTGATATACATTGTTGAGCCCATTTTCTTTTGGTTAAGCTTATGGGACAATTGGTGACTTAACAGACTCGATAATGTATATTAAGATACCAAACATCCACGACAACTAAGAACATCTTGTTTTAGATTGATGACACTGGATATTTCCATCATCATTATGTATTTAGGTGGAAGATGCAAATAGTGACAAGAAATGACCTTTGACTGCGAACGTGTGGTGCTCCGAACAGATCTTCCATCCAATGCACAATCTTGCTCAGCTTCTGTATTTCTACAGTTCCGAAAGGACCTACTTCCACGGAATTCATCTTCCCCAGAAGGCTTATCAGCAGGTAATACCTTCTGAGAAACACCATTTGCTTGTCTCTGAGGTAGGGCAGTTTGCATCTCATTGTTTCTGACATCATCGTCAGAAGATGAGGATGGTTCTGAAGAGCTTGGTCCTTTACCAGATTTTGCAGGGGTCTTGGTTCTATTCCCCCCTTTAGTCCTCGCATGTCCGTTCACGCGAGTCTTATCCACAGTTCTGAGATATCTTTCCGATTGTCTTGTTCCCTGCTTCTGATTAGAGTGTGAATGCAATTTGTCTGAAACTGATATAGGTATCTTGCTGCTTGATCCGGTATTCTTCTTTTTAGACTCAGATGGCATTTGGGGAATATAATCAGGAGACATCTCTACAAAATTTGCAAATAGTAGTGAGAGATGCCTCAATTAACTAGATTGGTAGAATTTTCATTACCACCAAACAAGTAATTTTACATCGCACTTTTATTAACTAAACAAATTGGAGAATAACAATTTTGGCTCCCATTAGATACCTCTCTCATCAATGTGGTTTTTATTACGGCGTGGAGCATACCCAATTTTATGACAGTATGTCCCCCTGAATGAAGCAGCAAATAGAAAATTATCTAATGATCAAACTCAGAAACCCCAAAGCAAGCCAGCAAGGTGACAAAATGAACAAACCAGTATGTCTTCTGCATTTGAATTAGTTTTATCTCAAGTCTTGAAAGTACTATTGTGCGCTCAAATCCCTGCTTATCATGAGCCGGTTCAACAAAATTTGCTTCCAATACACCTGCTTATCATGGGTTCTTGAAATTAAGTTGGTTACAGAAAGGAGATCACAGTTTCCAGCTCAGAAACAATACACACCTATAACTCCACGACCATCACTTCCAGCAGCATTCCAAACCCTCCAAAATGGCTGACAAAATGAACATTTTCATGTCAGAATTGTTTCATAATACACAATACATCGACTACTGCAGACATCAATCATTAGGGAAATTTCCCAGCCCGGGACATGGATTTTGGTCTCAAAACTCTTAGAATCCTCATTAACAGTGATCCTATCAGTTTTTCTTACCGTTGCATTTACCAGTCTTTGTTGGACACAACAAAAACCATCAAGTCTTTTCTCTCTTCAACTCATCCCCTAGTGTTTAGTCCATGATATAAAAAACAAGCTAAGGCCATCCTATCTGAGCTGATAAGCATATTACAGCAGCTAGGTAACTTGTATGTTGCAATAGATAGTTGGCACAAATGCTAGTTACAAACAAACAACATGGTCAAAAAGAAAAGAGAATGTAAAACAGAAAGATCATGCATCACAATATGGATTTACCGGAAACAAACCTTAATGAGTCGATTCTTGTGATAAACATTGAATCCTTGAACATCAATATGAGCTTTAGCATCCTTCACAAATCCAATAGTTACAACAGCAAACATCTGATAACCAAAATGGCAGACAATCAATACCAATAAATGAATAAATGCAATTTACTGCAATCAAGTAAATCAAATTATCTTCCATCTGGAAAGCATTACATGAGACTCCTTTGGTACCCCATCAGTACCAGGTTGCGGGCGATAAGTGATCTCCTGTGACATCATCATATCATTCACAACATTGTGGTGCTCAACATCTTTTCCACGAAGAACAATACGGAAGTGCGCAGGAATTCTGAGATAGAGAATTGATGCATAACTCTGAAGATTTAGACAAAAAAATAGCCAAAACAACATAAAAAAGACAGTTAAAAGCTTGGAACAAGAAAATTTACAAGGGATAGTTTTAGAGATTCAAGCTAATTGCTAGTCAATGGTTTTGTACTTTGTACAATCAAACAAGGCTTTAAGCCATTAACGATATGATATATACAGTAAACACAACATACACAGATGTTAAAATATTGCTAAATCTTATTTCTGACAATCTGGCATGCCACAAATATTTCCAAGAGAGTCCATAAGTTGGCTTTGGCTTCATATTCTTCGCCCCCCACCCCCCAAACCCAGAAAAAAGGTTGTAGGAAAATGGATAAAGTTGAATTGTAAAATAGTGACTTAGGATTGAAAGAAGAGAAGACGATAATAGAAACAAAAGATAAATAATAATAATATAGAATTAGGGTAAGAATGAAGAGACTCAAATTAGCCCTACACCCCACAACACACACACACACACACACACACACATATATATATATATATATATAAAATTACAAAACTATCTAGTAAAATATAAAATAAACTCCCACACTCCCCCTCAAGCTAAAGCATAGATATCAAACATGCCTAGTTTGGAGAGAAATCTCTAAAATGGAAAACAAGGTAACGGTTTGGTAAGAATATCACCCAATTGATTCTCTGAGCGAACATATAGAGTAGCAATTTGCTTCGTCATCAATAAGTCGCAAATAAAGTGACAATCAATCTCAATATGCTAAGTACGCTCATAGAACACATGATTATTAGCAATAAATATGATTACTTGATTATCGCAAAACATCTCTATAGGACGAAAAAACGTGATGCCAAAGTCCTAAAGAAGAGAGCAAATCCACAACATTTCAAATGCAGTATGATACATAGCAGGATGCTCTGCCTCAGTACTGAAACGGGCAACAATATTCTGTTTCTTACTACGCCAAATGACAAGATTACCACCAACAAAAGTACAATAACCAGAGGTGAACCACCTATCAAAGCGACTATAAACCCAATCAGTATTACTAAAGCAAATCACAAACAAATGATCAGATAAACGATATAACAACCCACAAGCTACGGCACATTTCAAATACCGGAGTATACGGCAAACAGTATTGAAGTGCAGCTGATGAGAGATATGTATAAACTGACTAACAACACCAACAACATATGTGATATTAGGACGAATAACCGTAAGATAAATTAACTTCTCAACAAGCCACCAATAACAACCAACATCTAGAAATGGTTCCCTCTGTTCAACGTCAAGCTTAATAGTAAAATTCATAGGTGTATCAACCGGATAAACACGAAACAACCCAATCTTACAGAGAAGATCAAGGATATACTTACGTTGGGATAAAGAGATCCCTCGAGAGGAACGGGTAACCTCAATCCCAAGAAAGTAACGGAGAACACCAAGTTCTTGGTATGAAAATGGTGAGTCAAATGTCATTTTAAAGCAGCTATAACAGTAGAATCATCACCAGAAATAATAATATCATCAACATAAGCAACAGAAGAGAGCCTGACGCAAGCAACAAACAAGGTGCTCACTACCAGGCACAACATAGTCAGGGGCTGATTCATATAAACCTCCTTATGAAGATCACTATAAAGAAAGGCATTCTTAATGTCAAGTTGATATAATGGCTAAGAACAACTAACAGCAATAGATAGAAAAATTCGAATAGAGTTAAGACGAGCCATTGGAGAAAAAGTCTCCAGGTAATCAACGTCGAAGGTCTGAATATAGCCCCTAGCAACCAAACGCGCCTTAAGACGCTCAACAGAACCATTCGAAAAGTACTTCACAATATAGACCTAACGACATCCCACTACTTTGCTTCTCAGGTGGGAGAGTGGGTAAGCTCCCATGTCTAATTCTTATAAAGGGCACTCATTTCCTCATCCATATCAAGTTTCCATTTAGACAGGGGCACAACCTGCTTATTAAAGAAGAAGAAATAGAAATAGACAAAAAGGTAGAAATGAAGGAATGAAGATAAGATGGCAAACGATCATAAGACACAAAGTTAGCATTATGATGTTGCGTGCATGTACGTTTACCACGACGCAAAACAATCGATAAGTCAGCAAAACTAGAAGGAGCGGAGGAGACAAAAACCTCTACTGGAGAAGATGAAGAACCCATGCCATACGAGACGGCAAGCTTATCTTGAGATCGCTGATAAACCTACAAAGGAGGGTTAGAGGGAGAAGAGGGTGACAAAGGGAGAGGTAAAGGAAGAATAGGAGAAGAGAAAGACTCCTCCCTCACGACAACAGATGAGATTAGAAGAAAAGTGGTTACTTGAGAAAGTGAAGAAGGGAGTGGACTCAAAGCAGCTCACATCAGCACTCACAAAGAATCCTTAAGATTTTGGATGATAACACCGATATTCTTTTTGAGTACGAGAGTATCCAAGAAAGAGACATTTTTGTGTCCGAGGGGATAACTTATCATTACCTAGATCAAGAACATGCACAAAGACAGTACAACAAAAAACACAAGTTAGGGAAAAAAGATAAAGAGTTAGGATATAAAGAAAAAGGATACTTGCAATCGAGAATAACAAAAGGCATGCGATTAATTAGATAACATGCAATAAAGACAGCGTCACTCCAAAAGTGTTTTGGGACTTGTGCATGAAACAATAAGGTATGAGCAACATCCACCAAATAACAGTGCTTTCATTCAGCAATGCCATTTCAACAGCAGATTGCATATATTCCAATGAATTGTCAGAGCAAATAACTTTAATGTACTTGCCACAGTGAGTAAGAATTTCATTGTACAACGTAGAGAGAATATAAGGTAAATCCATGGTAGTTAAAATTGTGATCCGGATCGCAAGATCTTGCAATCCTACGACTCAATTTTGCGATTTCGATCCAGATCATATAATGAATCGCATTCTGAACAGGATCGTAGCAGAATCGTTCGGGATTGTAAGATCGGGAGTAGGATCGAGAGTAGGATCGGGAGTAGAATCGTAGGATCAAGCGCAGAATCGTAAATGTTTTGTTCAACACTTCAATTTTATTTTCTTGTATGTTACTTCAATATGGATCAATTTGTGAATGTTTATAGGATGCATCTTATTTTTCATAATAGTTTTAATTCATTTTTGTATAATTAAAACATATTCTCCATGAATTTTCTAAAATTATTAAGACTTTTTAATGTTTTGAGTAGGATCTTACGATTTTACGATCAAATCCTACGTTCCGAACCAGTAGAACCCAAAACGATCTTATGTAGGATCTCAATTTTGACAAACTTGGGTAAATAAGCCAGGTGTTCCAACAAAAAAAGCAAGTTATACTAGAGTAATCATCAACAAAGATAACCAAATAAGAATATCTATTAGTGCATAGAGTTCGAGAAGGACCTCAGATGTCCATATGGATAACATCAAAGGGCTCTGAATGACAATGATCACTACGACTGGGCAAGGAACTTCGATGATGCTTGCCTAACTGACACACTTCGCACTCAAAACTGGGCACATGAGGTGGATTAGGAACTTCTAACTTAAGCTGAGCCACAAAAGGATGGCCTAAGTGAAAATGCCACTTAAAAGGTGGAATTGTAGCACTCAAGGCTGATGGAGTAAATGAAGAATAACTAGAATCAACGTAAGATAATAGAGCCCGTTCTTCTCATGCCCCGAAGCAATCATCTTTCTTAGTCTTGAGGCCCTAAAAGACACAAGAAGTAGTAGAAAAAGTTACAGAGCAACATAGAAATTTAGTTAAAGAATTAGAGGGATGAAAGATACCTTGCTCATGATTAGATCGAGATAAGCCATCAGTTAAGACTATATGATGTGAAATAAGAGTCAAATTTGAAAAAATAGACAGATTACTAGACATATGAGAACTAGCGCCCAAATTGACGACCCAAGACGGAGGGATAAGAGCTGCACATGCATTATTACCTGAATTAGCTAGAGTAATAAGAGAAAGGGAAGGCAGAACATCACACAATGTTCGAACAATCTTGCTAAGATTATGGAGAGCATCACCAGAAGAAGTCTTTGTTTCAGCCATATTAGATTAAGTGAAAGGAAAAAGATCAGATCCAAACAAAACCAAACAAGACCAAATCACAAAACCAAATGTAATCAGAATAACTCAACAAAGCAAAATTGAACCACATTATGAAGAAGCACATGAAGTGGCCACCGAAAACCTAATAGAAAGCCAATTCGAACCAAGCAATCAAGTTTGTATAAGAACAAGCAATCGAAGAACAAATCAAGGAAGCGCTGACATGATCAATGGTTTAAAGATGAGCACAAACACCAAGATTAACAAAATCGACCACAAATTAGACCCACATATGGAGAATCGACACCTATAAGATGGGTATCAACAATCAAAAACAACTTGTGGAGCCTCAATTAACAGATCATGAACTAGGATTTCGGTGACACCAAATTGAGTACAAAACTTCTCAAACCACGAGAATTGGTAGGTGTAGAATGATCTTCGACCATCAGAAGGTAAATTGTGATTTCCATAACAAAGCTAGGCTTTTGCAAGTCAACATAATTGATTAGAAACCTTCTGAATCATCAAATTGAGCATCGATTTGTCCCAAATTGTGATTTTTAGCACCTTGAGGATGAGATTCAACCATCAAAAATCACAAAATTATGTCGCGATTTCCAAATCTTACGCTGGGGTTTTCGAAAATCGCAAAACATTCAAAAAATTGAATGACCTACCAACTAACTTAAACAAATCCACAAAAATCACCACAAATGCTAGGAGACCAAGACAACAAAACAAGCAGTGCTAATTGAAAAGCCCAGCCCACACTGCTCTTTAAAATCCAAGTATTAAGAAAATGAGAAACTAAGCCTTATAAACCACACAAAAGGGCTCAAACTGCACGATGCGGGGCAATTCAACACACCCCCAGACCACAGTAACCAGATACTCAACATACTATAAAACGAGCAACCCAGCTTTGATACCAAGTTGAAAAACCCAGTGCACACAACTCTTTAAAACCCAGATGCGGGGCAATTCAACACACCCCCAGACCACAGTAACCAGATACTCAACATACTATAAAACGAGCAACCCAGCTCTGATACCAAGTTGAAAAACCCAGTGCACACAACTCTTTAAAACCCAGATGCTAAGAAAAGAAAAAACTCAGCCTTATAAACCGCACAAAGAAGGCTAAAATCGGGTGATGTAGGACAATCCAACAATGCAACCGCAGTTTGTACAACTAACATCGTGTTGACGTCATCGTACGACAAATGACATCAACACACCACAATCAACATGCAACGATGCTTGGAGTTTTTCGGTGTGTTCTAGGATTGGATCGAATTGCTCTGATACCAAGTTGAATTATAAAATAGTAATTTAGGGTCGAAAAGAGAGACGAAGAAAAACAAGAAAATAGAAACGAAAAAGAAATAATAATAGAGAATTAGGGTAAAAATGAAGAGACTCAAAGTAGCCTCTACACCTACAACATACATATATATATATATATATATATATCACACATAGATAATTACAAATTACCCAGTAAAATATAAAATAAATTCTAACATATTAAATAAGCTAAACTAATCAAATAAATCATGGATAAAGTAGGTAGTCTCCTATTACAAACAATTGGTATAAATCTTCTTGGTCCTCAATTTCTTCCCTGCTAAGACGGAAAAAAAAAAACAAAGAGAATAATTACAATCACACACCACACAAAAAAGATTTATGGGCTATGACTTGTAAGATTGTGCCCATGAGTAAACATTGGCAAAGGAATCACAATAAAGAAGGTAAAAATTACAAGGAGTCAACAAAATTTGTAACTCTTCACACTAGAAAACCCTAAAAGGAGACAAACAACCCTTCATATAGGAAAACCCTAAAACAACCTGGGTTGAAAAAAACCCATACAAGAGTTATTCTTGTGAGATTCAAGTCACCACTCACAACAATTCTCTACCTTGACTTGAATTCTACGAAGCCCCAAATACAAGAAAAAACTCACCTACATGTTTATCGGATTATCTGTTGTAACGATTGTATTCACTTCAATCTGTTTTCGAGAGATGAGATCTTTACTGAAATGAATAAATGATACCTGACATTATATGCTTTGTTCTGGTAGCTTTTGAGAAATTCCTTTTTTTCCAAACTCGTGCAATGTATAGCGCTCACACTATCACCATGTATAGTAGTCAGACTTCCCAAATCCTAGCTCATCAAGTAAACCTCTCAATTACAATGCCTCTTAGTTGTTAGTCTTTCTTTTTTTGTATTTTTGTGTCATTGTGTTATATTTTTTTTCAATATAAATAAATATTAGGGAGAGGGGACTGATAAGTTCTCAATACCCTAATTTCTTCTCCCCATCTTTTCTCTTCTCATTCTCCAAAAACCCTAAAGTTAATTTCTTTACACTTTCACTTGGTATTAGTGCTAAAGATCAAATTCTACGACTGTTCCTATTCTTCTAAACGCACAGTGAGATAGAAACGGCGTGCTTACGTCATCTTCCGTACGATGACATCAGCATAACGCCGCCAGCTATACAAACCTTGAATCCTCTCGATTCGAAGTCGCTATGCCTGGAATCATCTAGATCTGAAGTCGCAGAGCCTTCTCTGTGAGTTTTGAAACCCTAGTTCTGAAGTCGCGAAGCCTTTGTGTAGTTTCAATCTCAATCAAGTTTCAAAACCCTAGATCTGAAGTTGCGACACCTCTCTGTGCAGTTTTGATCAAGTTTCGAAACCCTAGAGTGGCGATTTGTGCCTCATGTATGTCGCGATCCCTTTCTGTGAGTTTTCGATCCAGTTTCGAAGCCCTATAGTCGCGATTTTTGCTCCATGTTCGTCGCGATCCAGTTTCGATCAAGTTCTTGTGAAGTTCGATCAATTTCCAAAGCCCTAGAGTCACGATTTGTACTGCCAGTTCGTCACGATCTGGTTCTGAAATCCTAGGTGAAGTCGCACTTTATTTTCTCGCTACCCTAGGGTACCAATTTGGGTTGGTCATCACTGATTTGGATTCTTTGGGTTGTTCATCACACTGATTTGGGCTGCTTTGTGGTTTGTTATGCTTCTGCTGCTT
>JAOTRH010000026.1:4928597-4954820 GCA_034768845.1 Heliamphora exappendiculata | reverse complement strand
ATATCAAAATAATTTTCTTTATTTAATTATAGAAGAAAATTCGAGCATTTTCATATAGGTTCGTTTATTGACTTTTCGAGCTTTACTCTCGTCTTAAACAACTTGGACTTATAACTTTGTGTTCTTACTCTCAATAGTAGGGTTTTCGTATATGCTTGTGTGGTTCCCACTCTATCCCGGGTCCCGGGCTCGAAAAGTTAAACGGTCGGACCGATTCTTCTTACTGAACTTAGATTTGAGATTTTGTTTCTTTTAAGATATTCTTTCTTTTCTATTCGTATCTTTGAGTTTGGGTTATTACAATCTACCATTCTTTAAGAAATTTCATCCTCGAAATTTACTTACCTTGCTCGAAGAGACGTGGATATTTTTCATGATAAGGCTTTAAAGCCACAGTTCAAACTAATAGTTTCTAACACACAACTCTATTCAACAATTCAAAATGCCATTAAAGGCTGACACTTACGCTTAAATGGAACAACAACCCAATGCCTTTGAAGACCAACCCTCACCCTTACTGGGCTTCACACAACACCATCGTAGGACTTACACACACACCCTTACCGGGCTTACACACACCCTCACAGGGCAAAACTCCTTTAGATTAATCATACCCTTCCATGGTGGTATCTTTAAGAACACACGGTCCCCACTACAAACTCCTGGTCGCGTCTCTAATTATCTGCACAACTCTTCTTCCTGTCTTGCGATTACTTCAATCTCTCTCGGATCAACTTAATCTTGTTAGTGGAAATTTGAATTATCTCGGGTTCAAGAAACTTCCTCTCCTACTTCTTCCCAACAAATTGGGTTTCGACATTTCTTGCCGTACAACGCTTCGTAAGAGGCCATCCCTATAGTTAACTGAAAACTATTGTTATATGCAAACTCGATCAACAAAAAATGTTCACCCCAGCTTCTAGCAAAGTCTAGAACGCATGCTTTAGGCATATCTTCTAAGGCATGAATTTTCCTCTCCGATTAATTGTTAGTCTACAGATGGAAAGTCGTGTTAATCTTTAGATTAGTCCCCAATGCTTCTTGTAAGCTTAGCCAAAACCTGGACGTAAAACGTGGATTTCTGTCCGATACTATAGAAACCGGTACTCTGTGTAGCTTAACGATCTCATCAATATAAAGTCGTGCAAATCGATCCATAGAAAACATCATCCTTATTGGTAGGTAGTGAGCTGATTTTGTCAACCTATCCACAATTACCCAGATAGCATCATTCCCCTTGGGTGTTCGAGGGAGCTTGGCTATGAAATCTATGGTAATATGTTCACAGTTCCACTCGGGTACAGGTAACTGTTGTAATAATCCTATCGGATTTTGGTGTTTAATCTTAACTTGCTATCATACTAAACATCTTGTCACGAAATTCTTTACGTCCTTCTTCATCCCACTCCACCAATATATTTTCTTTAAGTCTCTATACAACTTCGTACTTTTCGGGTGCAAGGTGTATGTTGAGTTATGTGCTTCGTCTAAGATCTGCCTCCTCAACTCCCCATTATTAGGCACATACAATCTGTGGCTGAACCATAATATGTCATCTCGAACATCAAATTTTGTCTTCCCTTTAGCTATTATTTTCGTCCTTATCTTGTCCACTTGATCATACGCCAATTGAGCTGCTCGAATTTGATCTAATAAGGTTGGTCTTACACCTAGAGTTGCTAATAGGCATGCATTCCATCCTATGGCAAGATGGGTTTTAAGTGTTCGCATTTTGGAAAAAGCATCAGCTCCTACCGCTCATAGATGCGCTATTTTTTTCAATGATTTTTGACTCAAGGCATCCGCCACGACGTTAGCCTTCCCCGGATGATAGTGAATCGTGCAGTCATAATCCTTGATTAACTCCACCCATCTCCTTTACCCCAAGTTTAGCTCTTTCTAGGTAAAAATATACTTTAAATTCTGATGATCCGTAAAGATCTCACAAGGGATGCTGTACAAATATTGTCTCCATATCTCGAGCGCAAAGACGATTGCATCTAACCCTAGATCGTGGGTAGAGTAATTCTTCTCATGAGATTTTAATTGTCTGGACGCATAGGCAATAACCTTCCCATGTTGCATTAAAACACAACCCAAACCTCGATGTGATACGTTACTATAAATAACAAAGCCCTCGTTGGCAGACAGAAGGGCAAACACAAGTACTTATACCAGTTTGGACTTCAACTCTTGAAAACTTCATTCGCATCCGTTGAACCATTTAAACTTGAAATTTTTCTGAGTCAACCGAGTCAAGGGTTTTCCAATCAGAGAAAAGTCCCGAATAAAATGCCGATAATAACCAGCTAACCCCAAGAAGCTTCGTATCTCTGTCACGCTAGTTGGCCTTTTCCAATTGACTACCGCTTCCACATTCATTGGGTCCACTTGTATTCCCAGTCCAGATATAACACATCCAGCTACACCACTCGATCCAACCAAAACTCACACTTTTCGAATTTTACCTAAACTAGTGCTTTTTGAAGATCTGCAAAGAAATCTTCAAATGTTCCCCATGTTCCTCCTCATTCCGAGAGTATATTAAAATGTCATCTATGAACACAATCACGAATTGGTCTAGAAAGCTCCTAAACACCCGATCCATCAGGTCCATAAGCTCAGCAGGCACATTCATTAATCCCGAAAGGCATCACAACAAATTCATAATACTCGTAATGAGTCCTAAAGGCAGTCTTAGGTACATCTAACTCCCGCGCTTTCAATTGATGGTATCCTGCCCTCTAGTCTAACTTTGAGAACACTCTGGCTCCTTGCAGCTAGTCGAACAGGTCGTCTATCCTAGGCAAAGGATACTTGTTCTTAACGAACACCTTATTCAATTGTCGATAGTCGATACACATCCTCAGTGTTCTATCCTTTTTTTTCATGAACAGTACAGGTGCTCCCGATAGTGAGACACTAGGTCGGATGAATCCTTTTTTCTAATAACTCCTGTAATTATTCATTCAAATCAAGCCTTACGACCATCATGCTAATACCGCCACTTAAACCTAATGCGTCACTAAGGCTAAACATACCACATAGACTAAACGCTCCACATGTATATGCTTACCCATACGAACCCAATCACAACCCTCGTCATAACACAATATACATTCGCATCTTTTCTTCACATACATATCACTCACCTAACAATTCTTTAACCGAACAGTACTAACCCATGATTCTAAAATCTCTTACCATCATCACTCAATTCCTTCACGCATTCTCTGCCACACAACCGAACCAAGAACCACTTTCATAATTTAACTATTTCATCTTACCCATATTTTCTCAAGACACTCGATTCACTCAAGGCCAATTACAAAAATCATACCCATTAATTTGTATAGTTTCACTTACACTTCCACTATTTCCATCTAAATACTTATTCCTCCCGCGTACTCACACTAAGTTGCTTCGCAACTCCACCAGAAATAATAAAACTATATCACCCTTCAACTTCTCATACATAGAGTTCACACATTCCCATGAAAAAAATTCCTTCTCTACACAAGCAACATTTATGCACTAATTTAAATAAGCTTGCTTTAACGAGTTACATCACAAAAGATTTTCGAAAGTAACTTCCTAGCGACTCACATTGATACAACAACAAAAATTGAATATCAACTCCATAAGAGTTACACAGTCTAGACGTCAAACGAATATAAATTAATACTTAAGAACCTACCACATGAACAACTCGGTCTGTCTAAAAAGCGCACTCGACCCCTCAACTAATTTTTTTAGCGTCAACAGGATTTAACTGTTTCCACAAACTCCTTGCCACCCAAATCCTTGAATTGTTTAACCAAAGAGTTATTGGTCCTTTTGGCCCGCATTACAATTTATCTTGCACTAGGTTCACCCGTCTTGCGTAGTTATTCATCTCGAGAACCGTCATCCTTGTTCTAATAAGAAAACTTAGTCCCTTCTTAAACCTTCTACACATTGTCTCCTCATTAGGTATAAGCTGGGTGGCATATCGTGACAACTCTGTAAACTTTATCTCGAATTTTGCCACAGTCATTCTTCCTTGTTCCAAGTCGATGGATTCTTACTCCTTCTCATGCTTGTAGTTTACGAGCTTGTACTACTTGTCGAACGCTTTCTCAAAATGATCCTAAGTGATTCTTTAGGGTACAGGAGGTTCAACTCCTGGCATCGGCATTTTTAGTAATCGCTCTGTGGCTTCCAACTAATGATACGCTTCTCCTCTGAACATAAAAGTTGTGAGGTCGATCTTTCCATCTGTCTCTACCCCTAGCCTATCCAAAATCTGTACGACATCCTTCATCCAATTTTCTGCTTCTACGGGGTTAAGGGTTCCCATGAACACATTTGCACCTAGGTCCTTGAATTGCTTAATTAAGAAGTTATTGTTCTTTTTAGCTTGCATTGCAATCCACTTCACATTTTGTTCTATTAGTCTTGCGATTGCCTCCAACATCCTAGCGGTTGGGTCAGGTTTTACTGGTCGCACTTGTGGAGATTCTTCTTATCGTGCTTCATTATACTGGTTCAGGTTAAATGACGCTCTGTCCAAGTTTCTCCATGCTCCTTCCAATTGTCAGAAAGCTATAACTTAGGGCTCGACACAGGAGTCCAACTTATAAACATAAGGATAAGAACAAACTGTCTACAGAAGGTTTTAATGACACAATGGCCGTCCCCCTTAATTTGATAACCCAGTTAGACTTCGCAAATCGACAGCAACACAAAGCCCCTCCCAAGCTATCTCCCTAATCTAATAACTTGCTTAGACTTCCAATTAGGACCCTGTGTCTGCAGAATGCATTTCTCAAATGGACCTCAAAGTCAGTTAGTCAGATGCTTGAAGGAAAAGGTATGACAACCCCAGACCTAAACCACGGTTCTCAACAAATCGCGAGATGACACACTTAACCTACGGTCCACCACAAACCACACTCTAACAAGTCTACAAAATCTATAACCTAGGGCTCTGATATCAAATGTAACATCCCGCTCCCGCAAAGTACCAAACCTGAACAAAGGGATGTGATCCTGCCACAGACCGACGGCGAAAGAGAAAGACCAGGGATAAAGATATTAAGAGACCAAATAAAAACTTCTAAGTAACCACAACACCTTAATGTTAAAAGAGATATACATGAGTCACTAGGAATTCGCCATCCCAAGGGTATACATTACTTCTAAAACATCAAAAAAACCTTCAGAGTCTTATACATGAAGCTCCGCCAAAACTAAAAACTAAACAAAAGAAAACTAAACCAAAACCATTCGACGAAGCTTGTGGTGGACCAACTCCTAGCCATTCCTACTATCTGCAACCACAGAGGTTATAGGAGAGCGCACTTAGCATTATCATGAACAGAAAAGACAGTTACCTAGTTAAAAATAACTGAAAATTCTTTTTAAAAATAGTTCATTACATTTTTCACAAAATATAGAAAATAATGCATTTGCTTGAACATGAAAATATCATAGATTATACAAAATCTTCTCAGTATTGCAAACAAAAATATGTTCCTGGCACAACCGCCACAATTAAAAGATGAAAACCACTTTCTCAAAACTAGACCCAAACCCTAACAGTGTCCAAGTAGTCGTCAACCTCATGACCGGGAGTTCTGATAGTACTGTAACCTCAATTCGTAATGAACGGATAGCAACGTTAAGGAATGAGGGCCACTCTCTACCAAGCATGAGTGGTATGTGCTATAACATGAAACTTAGCCCGCAAAACCTTTTAAGGCAAAACCCTCGCTCAACATAAAACCTCCCCTATAGGGAGAACAACAACCATAATTGGGCAACCTCCCCTAACGGGATATAAAGGGCCAGAAACCGTTGTAACTTGGCACTTCGGAACAACCACACAACATTAACCATACTTTCATAGTAACATCATGCTAGCTCAGAATATCATGGATAGCACACTTGAATTAAAAACATCATGGCTTTTGAAAGCAATTGGTTCATGCAATCATTAAACTAGTCATAGTTCAAAGCATGCGCTTCAAAGCATTTTAAAGCATCATTTACATAAATTCAAGTTCAAGATAATGGCTAAGCACTCTCACCTTGTATTATATGCATATGAACCAAGCCTCCCCCGGCAAGCTAAGCAAAACCCTCGGGTTCTACAGCCTTTGTGCCTAACAAGCAAAACACGACTGGACCGTTAACACGGAATCCTTCCCTTTTAGCATGTGAAACCAAAACGATTCCGACCGTTGAATATTTTCTTTGATTTTAGGGACCATGTTTACTTTCCTTTTAGGATTAAGGGGTACTACACACTTGCCGAATCCTTTACTTGATTAAGGATTTAACTTAACCATTTATTACTTTTTTTCAAACATTAAATTCTAAGGTACCGCAGCATTTTGAGATATTTAGACTAGGAGTTGGATTATGATTTTTGGTGACAATTTAGATTTAAATATTCTCTACAACTTTTATGTTTTACACTAAGGCCAAAACCTAAGCCAACTAGGTGAAAGACTTAACGGAAACAACAATGATTCAACACTTTCCTCAAAATTCTTCCGAAAACACGCCTCTGTTGGTCTCGATTTTGCGGTATCAAGTCAAGTCCAAATGAACCCATTTTTGCGTATGTTCTATTTCAACATGTCCCCTACAATTTTTATAGTTAGAGATAAGGGTAGTTGTTTGGAACAAGTTATACTTTTTGGCCATTTTATAAAATAGGTTCTGTCAGCCGGCAAAACTCAACAGAGCCGGTTTAGGATAGAGAGTTTGAAACAGTTTTGAGGGACCATACCAAGGCATCTAGGTCTTCATTTTGGACAACAAGTATTTAAATATGTTACCTACAATGTTCATGTAGTCCACTTTTGGAGTAGGTCACTAAAAATAGGGGTTTTGTGCTACAAAAACATATGTGACAAGGGTGTCCTTTGAGGGCTGAAACACAATTGAGAGTTTTAAAGGGGTTTTGACCCATCAAAACTCAATAGATTGGGCTCCTTTTGGGTTTGTAGCTAGATATACATGTTATCTACAACTTTTATGGTTTGTCCAAAGCTCAGATCTTATTTTAAACTACGATTTTTAGGTCTCTATTGTTGACTGGTCTGAAACTGATACACTTTGGTAGAATTGAAATATCTCGAGTTTCACTCATTCAAATGAGTTCAAACCAATTTTGAATGAAATATAACACAAAAACCTAGGTCTGAACATAAATAACACGCTTATATCAACTTTTCTACATTGAGTTATGATGTTCCAAAGATCAGGGTAAAATTCTCAAAATGCTCAAAACTTAGGCCTATTTTGGTCCTAACCTCTTAGTGTCATGTGTGTAAGTTTTTGACCCATATTATTTGTATACATGTGTTGTACTTCAATATATCAATGTTCCAGAGCTTATAGAAATCATAGACCCATGGAAAAACCCACACCAACTCACAACCTCAACATTCAAACCCAACAGCCCCAAAAATCCAACCATGACGCCTTTATTTTGGGATTTTGGTTCTTGATCTTAGATTTGTATTTTAAAATAATGGAAGAGGTATTTCTTTCATATTTATAAAATCATAAGTGTTAGAGCCTTGAATATCTTGTTTAGAAGTTGTTTCTTTGTGATGAAAATCCTTAGACTTAGCTTTCAAGCTCTATAGATCTTCCTCCTTCTTTCTTTTTCTTTCTTTTTCTTTTCTTCTCTTTTCTTCTTCTTCTTCTTCTTCTTCTCTCTCTCTCTCTCTCTCTCTCTCTCTCTCTATATATATATATATATATATATATATGTGCACGAAATTTTGAGGGAGAATAGGTGGGTTGGGTCCCTTTTTATAGCCAAAGGTCAAATAGGATGCTTCCTAATAACCTTAGTTACTTTAAATTAACTTGAGTTTATGAAACGTAGTCACCAAGTTTTGGCACATTCTCTTAGGTTGTTGGCCACTTGAGTGTATATATATATATATATATCAAAATAATTTTTTTATTTAATTATAGGAGAAAATTTGAGTATTTTCACATAGGTTCGTTTATTGACTTTTCGAGCTTTACTCTCGTCTTAAACAACTTGAACTTATAGCTTTGAGTTCTTACCCTCAATATTAGGGTTTTCATATATACTTGTGTGCTTCCTACTCTATCCCGAGTCTCACGCTTGAAAGGTTAAACAGCCGGGCCAGTTCTTCTTACCAAACTTAGGTTCGAGATTTTATTTCTTTTGAGATGTTCTTTCTTTTCTATTCATATCTTTGAGTTTGGGTTATTACACACCCTTAAGGGTCCATTCGAGGTGGATATTCACACGAGATAACCTTAGGAACCCACGACTCTTCTATAAACCCTCATTTTCTTCCCCCGTGGGTGTCGTGAATAAGGTTTCCATCGCTTTTATTGTCTACTCATCATTTATTTCGATCTAAACATTGTTCCTTAAATTTTTCATTTTAAACAGTGTATTCGTAGCTTTCTATTTCGTATATTACAATCGTTTTTATTTCGTCTTGACGCTCACAAGCACACTGGATACATCAAAAACTTTCTGAGGTTTCGGAAGATGACGGCCACGACCTTTCATTGTCACGGTCGTATGTTTTGTTAAATCTACAGTCACAACCATTAACTATTTGCACATGGCTGAAAGATTTGGGCCTCATTTACCCACTACTGTTGCATTCTATTGTTACAGTCGTGACTTCTGTTTAGAGGCTAAAAACATGAAAACTACTTTCAAAACTTTCTGATATTCATTGGTTTCAAAGTTTCCCCCCCTTTTTTCACTCTGTTTAGCATTTTCTCTTTTCTTTACCTCGATTTATCTTCTTGTTGGGTAATGAATGGCAGATCTGGCCTAGATTAAATGGGCTGTGATCTCCATTCTACACATCTTCATTCTTATGTGTTCTATTGTTATAATGACATAACGGTCGTGACCTTTCAATGGCACGGCTGTGTGTTTTGTAAAACTCACAGTAACAACCGTCATTATTTCCTACCAAACGCAGCATTCGTTTTCATATTTCTCGTGGCCGCTATATCCTCTCGTTACGGTCGTGAGGTTTTATGAGGTCAGTGACATGAAAAATGTGTTTATATATTATATTATCCATTTTTGACATTCTATGTATTCTATTTAGAATTATTGCTTGCATAGAGGATGAAGGGTGGTGGATCTCTAACCCAGAATAAATTGGTTATGGTCTTTGTCCTGTATATCCTTCCCATTTGTTTTTTTTAGGCCTTGTGCAATGATTATACCCTTTTCGGACCTTTAAAAATCATGGCCGCGACTTTTATTTGTCACGGCCGTGAGATTTGTTTCTTCTATTTCTCGCGGTAACCCTATATTTGTCATGAGCGCATGTTTTATGACTCAATTTGTCACGGCCGCAACATTTATTGCTATGGTCATGAGTTTTTTGCATGTCCAGTAGCTTGAAAATGATGTTCTGATCTCCTCTATTTACTCTATATAGCCCGTTCGCAACATGTTAGGTGCAAAAATATTGTTACATGACCCTTAGATCTTTATTTGTTAATTTTATCACTTACTCACTTCTTCGAGGGACTTGTACAGAGAGGAGTTCTATGCTCTTACACAGGGGGCACTGAGTATTGTACAGTACGAGGCCAAATTAACCAGTTTATCCCAGTTTGCACTAGAGTTGGTACGTACAGACGAGCTGCGTTTAAGGAGGTTTGAGAGGGGTTTGACGCTGACGATCAGGGAGCGTGTGGCAGGATTGAGGCTGCGTATTTTTACAAAGCTAGTGGAGTCGGTAGCAATGATCGAGAACACTTTGAGCGAGACACGAGGTTCCAGGGAGGTTAGGGCACCGCGGGGTGGGACAGAGGCTCAGTCAGGCAGACGCTCCAGCAAGTGGTAGAAGTCCTCTGGCCTTAGTTTTCAACCATCTGGATCACGACAGCAGTTTTCTGCACCAGCACCATCAGTGGCTTCATCTGGGAGGCCAGAGCAGAGAGAGTTTAGATGTTATCGGTGTGGTAAGCCGGGGCATCATGTGACATATTGCCCACAGCCGAGACAGTCCTAGGATCCACGGCCGGGGCAGTCCCAAGGTTCAGTCGCAGGGGAGGGGACTGTCAGTTTATTTTGGGTGTGGCCAGTCAGGACATATTCGCAGGAACTTCCCTCAGGGAGGCAATGCACCGAGCACAATAGGCATAACAGTGGGTTCATTTGTGCAGGGTTAACCAGATTACCGACAGCAACGTCCCGCAGTTCAGACTTCTCGAATTACAGATGGGGGTACTTTAGTTCAGTCAGTACGATAGTCGACAGTCCCAAGTTATAGCGGGTAGACAAGAATGACACACAGCCTAGTGTATGCCCTTGCAGATCCCAATTCTTCCAAGGCACCAATTGTGCCTAATGATGCAACTATTCCTCCAGTGAGCGGAGGTACTTTCTTAGTGTGCAGATTTTGGGCCAGTGATCTTGTTGACACGGGAGCATTGTGTTTCTTCATTTCATCTGTTGTAGAGTGGGAGATAAACACTGTGGGTGGTGTGCTAGGTGTAGAGACATCGGTTGGTGAGGGTGTGATGTTGTGGCGAGTTGGTAGATCCTGTGTCTTGAGACAGTTGGCCGTTGTTTAGAGTACATGACCATGTTTGACCATATCCTAGGAATGGCTTGGCTGACCACCTCTCGAGCTAGTGTTGATTGTGATCGACGGGGTTATTTTCTTTTGACATTGTATTGAATTTCGGGGACGAAATTCCTTTAAAGGGAGTAGAGTTGTGAGACTATGACCCGTTTTTTTCTCAGTATTTTTTGACGCGTTATTTATCATTTTTATAATTGCATGTTTATATGCGTTTTACGCATGTTTGGGCTTATAAATGCATGTTGAGTTGGATCCCGGGGCTATTGAGCGTTGTGGTACAAAGTTAAAAAAACAACAACAACAAAAAATTCGTGCGAGCCGATAAATATCTAGCCTTAGATATTTTCATTAGATATTTGTGACGCCCCGAATCTCGGGAGCAACTTGAGCGACAATTAATTAATAGGGTTGCGAAACTTAAATAACGATAATACACACACATGCCCAAAAAAAATACATAGAGTTATATAGTATAGACCCAAATAAAAATCTTTTCGAAGTACATCGAACAATACAAGAAACAGGTAGATAACCGAAAAACTAGTACTACGTGGCCGAGGAAGGCTGAGATAAAAGTGAGAAACTCTTAATCAAGACACTATATCCGCGTCAACGTACTCGTTAATAAGCTTTTCTAGCTCTTCGGAACCTGGCATAGAATGCCAGAGAAACTCACACCAACATACAAATATTTTCATGTAACAATTCAAAACACGTTAGATAAAAATAGCAGGCTAATCATAACGGTGATTATGATGAGAAATGATGCAACTAAATTAATTTTCTAATCCAATTTAAACTTAAGTTATTCTAGGTTCTCCCAACCGATGTGAACCATCCTAAAACCCCATGATCCCAACCAAGCTAACCAAGTCTACCGACCGACAAATAGCGTTCCTTAAGTCGTGGGATGACTACGTAGCGGACTAAGTGTCCAGTTGGGTCATCACTGACGGCAAAGGCGTGGACAAGTCAACACTCAGGCTCTCGACTCTCAGATCAAGATCAAACGTGGGATCACAAAATCTAACTCCTATCATTATACCACCCGAACCGCCTTCACCAAAATACAAATATCACAACAATGTGCATTTAGCACTTGGGGCAAAAACTTCCCAAAATAAATCAGGGCATAAAGCCAAGATCACAATATTTGTAAATATTTAAATTTTTAAATTTTCCAATTCCATCGATCATGGTACCAATCCTAAGGTTTAATTTTTAATCTTTTCTTAAAATAAAATGGTGAACCCCATAAAACTCACCCAATGATGACATGTCATAATAATTTAGAGTAAACATACAATTTAAAATTTACCTACGCATGGCATGGATTATATGGCACGCGAATAATATGCACAAATTTTATAAACAATAATTTAAACACAATTTTACACAAATAACTTAGGACAATGACATAAAGTCAAGAACTTAACAAGACAACCTATAACACTTAGGCACATTTACATTCAATCAAGACGAGTGCAAACTTTTACTACTATCCAGTAGGATTTTAAAATAGTAAAACCTGAAAATTGGTTGGAAGCATATTCAGGATGTTTTGAACACCTTTCATGTTGAACACTTTTTTGAATTTGACCTCTAAGACCTCGATTTTTGCAAAAAAAAAAGTGTGACTGTGTAGAGATTTATTACCAGAACAGTTGCGAGATTTTCAGTGGCTTTGAAAAACGAAAAGGGAAATTTAGACTCATTGAGTGATTTTTCTAATCCTTACAATGGTATATCTATGAGTTATGAAGCTCTGAGCGTAAGCCTTGTATCAAAATTATTTTTCTTTAATTTTTTAAAAATCGTTTACCAAAGAATGTCCAAATTCGACACACTTTGGGAGAATCGTGCCATTTTCTCTATACCCGTGAAAACAGGTTGATTCCAATGTGGTTAGAAAGATAAAACATTTATCTATCGAACCACATAAAAATCATACTGAGAGCTTACTTCTACAGTAAATGGCATGGATTTAAAGTGATCTACCCAAACAGTCATTTTAAACCAATTTACTTCTCTATTTTTAAAAAAATGAGAAAATAAATTTAGACCTACAAGAATTTTGTGCATGTAAATAAAATATCTATTAAGCTACAGTAAAAATTATTGAATTTTTGAAGAGTTTAGATCACTCAAAAAAATGGCACAAATCGGATTTTTTGACAAAAATATTTTTAGAACAGATTTGAAAAGTAAAAAAACATGAGTTTTTCTTGGCTCTTGGCCCAAATCCTTTGAATTCATGATTATATCTCTCATGTATATGATTTATACATGAGCTATATGCCATGCACAAGGATGAAAATCAAAAGAAGGTGCTGGATGGGGAGAAAAAAGAGAGAAGAACAAAAAATAAGCCTCAAAATCACATCGCATGCGTTTGAGCATGGATCTTAGGTTTTGGTGAGATTAGAAGATGAGAATACTACGTTGTTTAAGAAAAGTATCCAAAAATTAATTTAATGTATATTTTTAAGTATGATAATTATAGTTTGAAATTATTATTATAATTTTAAGTGTTGTACTCATTTTTTTACATTTTTGTTTAATTATAGCATTATTTTATTGAGGTGGTTGGGCCAAAATTTGGTTTCTATATAATTTTGTAACTTATTGAACATTTTTTTATTATATTTATATTAATTTTAATTTAATTTGATAAAATTAAGTTTTAAAACTCAATTTCATATTTTTGCATTATTTTTATCATTATTTAATTTATTATGTTTTGCATTAAGTCTCTTTTTAAATTAACATACAAATTGGTATTAAATTATACTATTTTATTGGCTTGTGTACTTTTGAATAAAATATTAAGGTTCTTGTAGAGATTTGTATGTTTGTATATGTATATACTAAAGTTATTTTTGAGTTTTGTTTGTTTTACACTTTAAGGTTTGCTTATTAGTATCATTATTATTCTTGAGATTGTTGTAGAGATTCTTTTATATATATATATATATATATATATTTATTTATTTATTTATTTTTTTCTTTTGATGATTATTATATGTATAAAGTAACTTTTACTTTTGTTCTATGAATATCTTATTGAATTTTAGGAGAAAGCTGTAAAAGATTATATATAAATATCTTCCTACATGTATATATACACACACACACATATATTTAAAGAATAAAGCTAATTTTTTACCCTCTTTTTTCTAATTATTTTAAATTGAGGTTAGTGTTGTAGAAATTTAATATTTTGTTAATTATTATATTATTGTATAGGTTTAATTATTTATTGATTATTATATTAGGTGTATTGTAAAGATTCTTTTATTATATGTATATAGATACTTGTGTATATAATATGCTTGTGTTGGAGATTGTGATTGTGTTGTAGAGATTTGACATTATGGATTGTGTTGTAGAGATCCTTTTATATATATATTTGTATATGTAAAATTTTATTGGAGAACGTGTGTGAGTTGGTGGTAAATTATTATTTTGTAATTTAACATTTTATATACTATTATTATTTTAAACTTTATAATTGCTATTATTTTTAACATTTATTATATTATTTGGCTATTTGTTATTCTCTATTGTTCTTATTATTTAATACTTTTGTTTTTTGCAAGTCTTGAAAATATAATTATCTTTTATTGAAAATTAAAATTTGATTTGGTTTGATTTGAGATGTTGTATTCTATCTTATTAAAATAAAGCTGGCACATACTCTTAAGTGATCTCACACACATGACATATATATATATATTTAGCATGTTACGCCCCAAAATCTAGGGTCACGTGAAAATCCATCAAAACACCAGTTTTATGAAAATAGGTTTTCATACATTCAAATCCACTTCTTGAAATCAAATGAAAACTCAATATGCATCTCTCATAAATAGTAAACATATAGTTCTAACATGCGTACAGTATATCACCTTATGGCGTACAAAACTTGTCTTCAGGAACAAGCATATCAAAAAAGAAAACTACTAAAATCTTCCGCCATCCGTCATCACGGACACCACAAGATCTACTCAAGATCATTCTCCATATCATCACCTGAAAATGATTTTGTACAGAAAATCCCATCCTTGAGCCGAAACCCAATAGAAACAAACTATAAAACTGTAAAGCAGGATATGCAATCATATGGTGGAAGCTAACTCAACCACAAGTAAAACCAAGCATTAAAACTAATGCAAGCAACAGTTAAAGAAAACTGTAATCAAAACGTAGTTTTCCACTCGGATCACACAACCGAGAAAAATAAGATAAAACAGTTTGCTCCACGCAGGCCACACCGCCGAGGAGAAAAGATACAGACAGTATGCTCCACTCGGGTCACACAGCCGAGGAGAAAGATAAAAAGAAATCCTATGTACCATCTCCGTCACAATGAGACAGATGTAGCAACTATAGACTCCTGCCCCTTTACTCAATCCCTACACATCTTAGGACCGGTTAAATAAACGCAAGTTCTACACAAAACCACCACAACATAAAAGCTTAGTTTACATGTTCAACAACCCGAGGGAACAAAGCACCCAACCACCTAGTTTACGGGGATTAACCCGAAGGACCAAGGAATCTACTCTGCGCACATTTTTGGACTTCCACCGAGGGCAACTCGTGCCAAATATCCGCTATCCCGGTACATCTAGATAATCATTTATCAAAACCAAAATCTTTTCACATTTGTACAAAAATTCATCCATCAACACGGAGATCAAACAAATCTACAGATCCATCCATTAACATGAAGATCAAACCAAAAACATGTAAAAACATGAGTTCAAAACTATGCAACATATGTATAAAAAAATTCAATCCATTTACCATGGAGATCTAAGCATGAAAATGCATGGTTTGCATCAAAATATTTTAAAAGTCGAGCCTTAACCCCACAGATTAGCTCTAAACCTTCAAAAACATGATTTTCAAAGATGCACACCCATCAGCCCAGGTTCAGTCGACTGGACCCACCCTCAAGTCGACTGAAAAACACACTAGAATCCACGCCAAAATGCTTAATAACACTGTTCAGTCAACTACCCATGGGTTCAGTCGACCGAACCCATAAAACCATGATCCAATCGACTGACCCCATGGGTTCAGTCGACAGAACCAGCCCAAAAAATGTTTTTCACATACGGTTTTGCCATTTTGAACCCAAGATGAAGCCTCGAAACTTCCATCTCACACCCATGAACTCACACACGCTCAATCTTATTAGCAAAGGCTGTAAAAGAAACATCCAACACCGTTTTCATCCAACCGAAACGACGAAAAAAAGGTTTTTAAACCAAAAACTCACTTTTCCCAAACATGAAACATATTTTCATGAATATAAAACAGTAAAGAAGCATAAGATTACATACAACATCCTCTAACAACCTTAAGTCTAGAATCCTACTTCGGTGAGTCAAGAACTCGATGCCTCGATTCGGATGCAAAATCGAGCTTCGTCAAAATAAAATTTTGTCCGGATGGAAGCGTAGAGCACGATGCCTATAACAAGGATCGACTGTTGGTCCGTCAAAAACCAAGCCTTAGGCCCCTGATAAGTTAGGGAGAAGGCAGAGAAAATTGGAGAAAACTTAAGAGTTAAGTTTTGAAAATATATTTTTGAAAATAACTAACTCCAGATATTTTATAGGCTTCCAAAATATATTTTTTTTGAAATTTTAAAATTTGCACCGTAACTCTCTACAACCCCCGGGACCAACCCAGCATACTCAGATAAACTTGATCATACATCAAAACGCTCAAAAATATGTAGAAGCAAAAATTCTAAACATGCGTAAAAAAAGCGTCGAATATACATATATATCAAAATAAAACGGTACAGAGTCTCACATAGCATATATATATTAATGTTGATTGTAGAGAATTATAGGTGAAAAATATCCTAGAAAATTTTGTGAAATTTTAAAGACGTGAGGGACTAGTGTGCAATTATTGATACTAAAAGTTTTAGGAACTCTTGGTGTAACACCCCGATCCTTCCCGTGACAACGATATTGTCCGTTTTGAGCGAAAACCCTCACGATTTTATTCTTTACAGGGGGTCACCTATCCTTGTATTGCTCCCGTCCAACCACGCTTAACTGCGGAGTTCTGCTAGGATTTCTACCACTTGAAAAAAGGCCTCATTTATTGTAAGGGTCCAAGATTTTTTTCTTTATAGCCCACAAACTCCCTCTCCCTTTCCGATGTAGGATACCAGGATATCACAATCCACCCCCTTAGGATTGTACGTCCCTGTGCAGTAGCCCGCCAGCTCCAGTAGCCTGCCAGTCCTTATCGACCCACCCACTCAGTAGCCCGCCCACTTGTCACGCGAGACGGCAGAGGCCCACACTTGGAGGTGAGGTTGCGAGACCTTGAGTCATTCTCTTTTTTGGTATTTTTTCGACGCGCGTTTAGTGTTCTCGTTGCAGCATGTTTATATGCTTTTTGATGCATGATCGAGCTTAGATATGCATGCTGTGAGACCCTGATCTGTTTTATTTTGGAAATGAGTAAAGTGTTGATGGGAGTAAGGATTAACTCTTGATCTCGGTGGTGTTTCAGGTGAGACATGTTTGATCTTGTTTTCAGGATTTCACCCAGTGATGACCGCTCGCGGTGGGTGTGCGCTCGAACAGTGGTGTGGCAGAGATGTATGTCGGTAGGGGTCCGCTCGAGCGGTTCCCTAAGCGCTCGAGCGGTGGAGGCCTGGCGTGAGATTCTATAAATATATAATTTTTATGCATGCTCAGGTTTAAGTATGCATGCGAGGTTGGTCCTGGGGGTTGCGAAAAGTTACGGTGCGAATTTCAAAAATTTCAAAAAAAATGAAAATATTTTGGAGGCCTATAAATATCTGGAATTAGATATTTTAAAAACTTCTCGACTAAGTTTTTTTCTTTTTCTCTCTACCTTCTCTCTAACTTCTTGGGGGCCCAGGGCTTGATTTTTGACGGTTCAACAGTTGATCCTTGTTGTTGGCATCGTGGTCTACGCTTTCATCCGGACAGAATTTCATTCTGACGAAGTTTGTTTTTGCACGTGGATCGAAGCATTGAGTTTTTGACTCACTGAGGTAGGATTTTAGACTCTACTGTTGTTAAAGGGTGCTGCGTGCAATTATATGCCTTTTCACCGATTAAAAATACATGAAAAACCAATTTATGTTTCGTTAAACTGGATTTTGGTTTGAAAAGAGCGTGTTTTTGTTGATTTCGGTAGGATGGAATCGAGTTTTGAAAGTGTCTTTCGGTGGTTCTTGATGGTTTGAGTTCGCGTATGTCCGCGGGTGTCGAAAAATATGCGAATCAGTAGGTTTATGTGTGTTTTGAAGTATCTTATGAGTATTTGAGAGTTTTGGAGGCTCGAAACTCAAAAACAGGAAAATTTGGATTTTTCTTGGGTGGTAGCTCATTCGAGTGCCCGATGTCCACTCGAGCGAACGGGCTGCACATGGCCGTTTTGTTTTGATGATACTCCTACATCCGGACTCGAAATCAGGTCGTTCTTGTACTCAAATTGAATCCCCAGAAGTCTTTTTTCCAATGAAACATCTCTCACAATAAAACTCTTTTTGCAAAAAAACATTATGACCAAAAGAGTGAGGGTGTGTCAAAATTTCATAACTGTTTTTCACCCGTTTTTTGCCGAACGTTTTGGAAAAGGTTATTCTTCATCCTTTTTGGGACTTTCCATCAAATTTCTTGTTCTTTGGGAGTTTGTTTGTGGATGATGTAGCGGTGGGCCACTAGTTACCTTTTTATACATGTTGATGTATAACTGTTAGAAATGTTATTTATATCATGTTTTATGTTTAAACTTTGTTTCAGGTAAAAAGCATGTTTTATGTTTTTCTTAGTTTACTACATGATATAAATTGTGGATATCTCTGGTTTTCAATGGTGGTTTTGAAAATGGCGGTTTTTGATAAAAATCTCAACACTATGTGTTTTAGAGGTTTGGAGCTAACTCATAGGGTTGAGTCTTAGTTTTGAAACGTTTTAATGAAAATGGTGGAAACATTTTGAAAATATTTTGTTTGATCTCCATGTTGATGGATGGATCTTTATACATGTGTAATGTATAAATGTGAAAATATTTTGATTTTGTGAAATGATTCTCTAGATGTACCAAGATAGCGGGTATGTGGCACGAGTTACCCTCGGTGAATGTCCAAAAACGTGCATAGAGTAGGTACCTTGGTCTTTCGGGTTAATCCCCATAAACTAGGTGGTGGGTGCTTTGTTCCATCGGGTTGTTGAACCTGTAAACTATGTAGTTATGTTATGGTGCTCCGTATAGAACTTGTCATTACCTAACCGGTCCTAAGATGTTTAGGGATTGGGTAATGGAAAAGAGTCTATAGTTGCTACCTCTGTCCCTTTGTGACGGAGTCAGTACATAGGAATCATTTTATCTTTTCTCCTCGGCAGTGTGGCCCGAGTGAAGCATACTGTTTTATCGTTTTATTTTTCTCGGCTGTGTGTGTTCTGAGTGGAAAATATTTTCTCTTTCCTCGGTGTGTGACCCAAGTGAAAAATAATATTTTGGTTATTGCTTTTCTTTAACTATGAAAAACGTTATTTGCATAGTTGATATGCATGATTTTAAGGTTGAAAATGTGGGGTTTTATAAAATAGAACCGTTTTGAGGCTCGTGTTAGCCTGAGGAAAAATTTTTAGTTTTGGATTGGAAAAATCTTTTTGGCTCCTGTGGTTGAGCCTGTATGCTTATGATTGCATAACCTGCTTTACAGCTTTATAGTCTGTTTCTATTCGGCTTCAGCTCATGGTGTGAAATTTTGCTGTAAAACTTTTTTCAAGTAAGCGTGGTCCTGTAGGTTGAGCCGGTGGTGCCCAGAGGAGGCTAATGATAAGATCCTGTTGTCTTGTTTTGTTAGGTAGTTTATACCTTCAAGTATATGTTTCATATTTAGAGATAACATGTCGTAAAACATATGTAATGATTATGGATATATGCATATTTTAATGCTTTCGAGAGAACATTGGGTTGGTTGTTGTTTTCTGTAGTATCTTACTACGTTTTTTGTTGTTGGGTTCAACGGTTTACAAATAGAATTTTTAAATGATTTATGCATCATTTAAACTCTTGTGCTTTGAGGAAGGTTTTTAGAACGGCCTGAACTTCTTTTAAAATGAAATTTTTTTTCTTATTCAAAACTTATATTTTGTTTAAAAAGGCTTGGCTTGTGGGTTGTAACTGTAGTCTCTTGATTACTCTTTTAAATCAGATAAACTCTCGGTAGTACGTTTTTACAAAGGTTTTGACCTTGTTTGGACAGTTTTGGTGATTGTTCAGTGGCTTTATGCGTGACCTAGAGTTTGAGGCATGACAACTTTGTATCAGAGCTCTAGATTCAAATACCTATGAGCAGTGGGAAGATGGTGCGTTACCTTGTGAGGATGTGTGTGTGCTTGGTTGCCTGTGTTTTGAACATGAGCATATTGATGTCGTGTATATGTAAGCATGGAGGTTGGACCTTATGATTAATTAGTCTTTCCGTCGAGTGTTTGGATTAACAAACTTGGAAGCCAAGTTAGAAACGCATTTCGCAGACGTGATTTCTAGCAAAGAATCTAAGTGGGTTATCTAAAGTGATGCATTATTCCTATCTGTTCTCCTCGATATGTATGTTGTGTCTGCATAATCGTTGTGGCTATGTGTTAGCATGATTATGTGGTATGTGTTAGAAGTAACATGATAGATCGACCTTAGGTTGTCGTGTTTCATATTTTCTTTATATATAACCTATACACCCTTCGAGATGATGAGACTGTGGTTTGGGTCTTGAATATGCGACTCAGTTGCAGAGGTAAGGTTACGGTTTGAGCGTTGATCGCTTAGTGCGTTGTGGAACTCATTGGTGAATTGGGGGTTAGCCCTGTGAGGTTGGCCTCGGTTGGTAAACTATCGAGCGTTTGCATGAGCAGAGTTTTGCTTAGTTGTAGTTGAAGCCTGGTTAGTAGCTTGGTGTTGGTATATGGCTCCTCTTGTTAGTATGCTATTGGAAGTTGAAGTTGTGCTATGGATGGCTTTGTGAATAGGGGCGATGGGGTGTTGGAGACCTTGGGAATCAGTCGTTATGACTAGATTGGTGGATAGATCTATGGATCGTGATAATCCCTTTCGGTTAAAGTTTGGTGCACATGGTTTGGCCGTGTGATGGATTAGGTACGTCGTGAGCTATACTATGTCATGAGCCGTGGACGTTATATACCTCCTTGAGGTTTGAGACTTGAGTTACAAGTGACTAAACTCGAAGATATGAGGATGAGTATGAGTTGCAGATATGCTGGGAGTGAGCATGGGTCGCGACAGTGTTGGAAGGTGTAAGGGTTCAAATTATAATTCTAACCTCCGATGGGTATCAGCTTTGTGGGATTCCTACGGGAATGCAGGTTCGTGGTTTAGTCAGTATCTTCGTGATCAGGAGATCGTGCTTAGGAACTGTGCTAGATGCACGTGGTTGGCTTAGTGCTGAGACGATGTATACTGGGTGTGATATGTCCGAAGGTTGTTTGTGTTCCACCTTAGGTTCAGAGATGGGTATGTTGTTTGCCCATGGGAACAAAGTGTGAAGTAATAAGATTCAGTAATGTACCGTGTGATTTGGCTAGCCTGGGGCGATAGGTGATTAGAAATCGTGGGTTATGAGGACGGTGATTGATATGTGCTTTGAGAACGAAAGTGCGGAAGGTGTCTGCATGGTGGTAGGAGTTAGAATGAAAGCTCTCAGGATTGGGTTCCCTTTGTTTGGTGCCGTGCGCCTTTTGTGTGAGCTGTTTGGACAGTAAGCTCGAGGTCGTGATGTGGCTGTGGTTTGCCTAGCAGGAGTTTTGATGGCAGTTGTTTGACTGTGGTCAAGGTGACCTCAAGGAAGGTTGACAGAGTTCTTTGGAGGCCAAGTGTTGAGGAGTACTCCCAGTACGCTGAGATTGGGCTATGGGTTTTGTTGACCCTTTTCTTGTCTCCAGACGGAGAGAGAGAGAGAGTTTCTTTATAGACAGTTGACTGGTGCGAGTTGTTTTATCTCGGTTGGAGGAAGATGCCAGGTTCTTGATCAATTCAGGTTTTGGTTGTGTATTGAGACCGAAAATCTCTGTGGATTTGGTATCCATGTTGTGACTCTTAGAGTTATGATTCGGGGACTTGTATCGCCGTGATCGAGTGATTGTGGGTTTGCTTATTCGTGGCTTCAACGTGTGGTTCATGGCTACGTGCCTTCTTAGATGTGGAACATATGTGTGTATAACTTTGAATTCGATTGCTCCCGCGGTTGGGGACCGTAAAGAATCACATGATGGGGTTAGTATTATCCCACGATGAAAGACCATAAAAGAGTACGTATGAGTGGTAAACATGATAGGTCGTGGTAACCTAGTCAGTGTGGCTTATTTGTATGATGGTTGAACCATTTGGGTTGTGTTCCCTGTGAGGTCGAGTTGGTAGACCAAGAATACTTGTGCTTGTTCTTGTTCTTATTGACAAGGGAATGGGTGTTGAGATGTAGTGTTCTTTCTACAGTGATCAGTTGCGAATCATTAACCGTTGTGTCAGCTACGTGATGGCGTCGTCAGCATCAGCAGAGTAGCGATGTGGTATCAAAGTCGGTGATCGTCAAAACTCGAGTAAAGTTTGTGCACGAGGTGTGTGATTTCGTGTGATCGATGTCGAAATTCGACATCTTGTGTCTGGACTTGTGGAGATAGTCCTTGGTGTGCATTGTGAGGTGTGATTGAGCCAGTTTGTGGTTGTAAGAACAAGGGTGATAGTCTCTATGTCTAGGAGTAGAGAGTGTTTGGAACCAAGTACCATGGTGGATTGTCCTCATATGATGTGTTTGTCGCTGGAATGGTTTGTGTATGGTGTGGGTTGGATCGTGATCCGACGTTTCATGGATATCTCATGGGTGATAGTGGTATCAGTGGAACTTGCATGTGTGGGCAGTTTCTATGGAGATCGAATCTTCAAGTCGTATTTACCTCATGTGACGAAAGGTTTGGAATTTCAGTTGTCGGGGCATTTCTGTTGTTGTACGGTATTGCTGGTTTGCATCAGAGATTGTTGATGGTTATGGGACAGTGTTTGGCTTGAGTTGCAGTGCTGTTGCAATATTGAATTTTAGGAACGAAATTCCTTTAAGAGGGGGAGAGTTGTGAGATCCTGACTTGTTTTATTTTGGAAATGAGTTAAGTGTTGATGGGAGTAAGATTTAACTCTTGATCTCGGTGGTGTTTCAGGTGAGACATGTTTGATCTTATTTTCAGGTTTTCACCCAGCGATAACCGCTTGAGCGGTGGTGTGGTAGAGATGTATGTCGGCAGGGGTCCACTCGAGCGGTGGAGGCTTGGCGTGAGATTCAATAAATATGTGATTTTTATGCATGCTCAAGTTTAAGTATGCATGCAGGGTTGGTCCCGGGGGCTGCGAGGAGTTACGGTGCGAATTTTAAAATTTGAAAAAAAAGAAGATATTTTAGAGACCTTTAAATATCTGGAGTTAGATATTTTCAAAAGATATTTTTCAAATTTCTCGACTAAGTTTCTTCATTTTTCTCTCTACCTTCTCTCTACCTTCTTGGGGGCCAGGGGCTTGGTTTTTAACTGTTTAACAGCTGATCCTTGTTGTTGGCATCGTGGTCTACGCATTCATCTGGATAGAATTTCATTCCGATAAAGTTTAGTTTTGCACGTGGATCGAGCCATCGAGTTTTTGACTCACTGATGCAGGATTCTAGGCTCTACTGTTGTTAAAAGGTGTTATGTGCAATTATATGCATTTTGACCGGTTAAAAATGCATGAAAAACCGATATATGTTTCGTTAAACCGGGTTTTGGTTTGAAAAGGGCATTTTTGGTTGATTTTGGTTGGATGGAATCTAGTTTTGAAAGTTTCTTTCGGTGATTCTTGATGGTTTGAGTTCGCGTATGTCCGCGGGTGTCGAAAAATATGCGAATCAGTAGGTTTATGTGTGTTTTGAAGTATCTTATGAGTGTTTGAGAGTTTTGGGGGCTTGGAACTCAAAAACAGAAAAATCTGAATTTTTCTCGGGTCGTAGCTCGCTTGAGCGCTCAATGTCCGCTCGAGCGGACTAGTTGCGCAAGGCCATATTTTTTTATGATATCTCCCTCATTCAGACTCGAAATTTAGTCGTTCTTGTATTCAAATTGAAGCTCCATAAGTCTTGTTTCCAATGACGCATCTCTCACAATAAAACCCTTTTTGTAGAAAAAGTTATGGCCAAAAGAGTGAGGATATGTCAAAATTTCATAACCGTTTTTCACCTGTTTTTGGCCGAACGTTTTGGAAAAAGTTATTCTTCATCCTTTTTGAGACTTTTCATCAAATTTCTTGTTCTTTAGGAGTTTATTTGTGGATGATGTACTGGTTACCTTTATATATATGCTGATGTATAACTACTTAAAATGTTATTTATATCATGTTTTATTTTTATACCTTGTTTCGGGTAACTCAGGCATAAGTTAGAGCAGCCCGCAAGGTCAAAAATCCGATAGGGCGACATTGGCAAAAGTTAGGGCACTACAAAAGGAGAGCGTTAATACCCGAGTGATAACTGAGCTTGAACTACGTTGTGGCATGATTCCATCTTTTAGGGATACATAGGCAACTTCTTTTAAGAAATTCGGTCACACTTTTCATTTTTAACCATCTTTGAATCTAAGTAAGACCAATGCAAATTAGTTTTTTCTTGAAATTTTGAAAACTTTGGATAAATTTGAACCATCTCAAACATGAAGTGGGAGTTTTTCATCACGTTATAAAAGGGAGGGCACGCGAGTCCTAAACTCTACAAAAAAAGAATGCTATGAAATTTTTGAAATAAGGCAGAGATTCTCAAATCCTTCTCCTTTTTGCTGCCTATTTCTCCTCTTCCTTATCCTTCTTCTCCCTGTTTTGTGTTAGCCATATCTTGTATTCAGTAGAAAGCTCGGGACATTGCAACTCCTACATCTCCATTAATGAGCGGGATGGCCAGGCATCCTGATACAGTGCCAGAAACGGGGCCCGTAGTACAGACGAAGATAAACGATCTCGAATATGGTGAGGGATGACCTGACTATGACCGAACTGCCGCATGATCCGACAGGAGTAGTAGAAAGTAGTCTGACGAAGGCTGACTAGCAAAACACCAGGATGATCCATAGTGATCAGAGTCATGGCTAAAATTTGACACCAAGGGCATTGCCAGGTAATGTCTGGGCCAGTCAGAGAAGAAAGATACTGTCACCAAGATGTCTCGGTGTCACATATTTGATAACACGGGCGGTAAAGGAAAGCAGCGACATTAGGCCTGTTAGTAGGAGGTTTCTGTATAAGATTTACCTTCTCCATCAGCTAGATCTGTAGCAAGAAATAGTAAGAGAAAAGCTTTGCAATATGGCAGAGAACTTGATACAGAGGAAGACGTTAAGCTTACCTGAAGAAGTAAAGAGCTTCCAGCAAAGGTGGTGGTCTCACCATGATGAAAAGCGTCTAAGCCCAGAAGTGTCTCGGCTAAAACAAGCAGCACGAAATCCCTACCCATCCATATTTGTCCTACAATGTCTACCAAGGCGCAACTAACTCGCCCATCAGAAGGGCCAAGAAGATACTAGGCTAGAAGGTGTGGATTAAGCGCTTACCATCTCACCAAAACCCGCAGGTGGTGGTGAAGGCGCAACTTTATTTCTTTAAAGGGTACAGCGCCTAGCACCATAAGTCGACTGTGACTCGACCCAAACCCAAGCCTCCACCACGGCATGATGCTGGCCCAAACCCAGGCCAACAATCCACCCCAGCACCTGCTGCACAACCTGCAAGACACGGGGCCTTCCACGATGGGGAATCGAACTTGAGATCTCGCTCTGATACCAATTGTAGATCAACCGCTTACCATCTCACCAAAACCCGCAGGTGGTGGTGAAGGTGCAAATTTATTTTCTTAAAGGGTACAGCGCCAAGCGCCATAAGTCGACTGTGACTCGACCCAAACCCGGGCCTTTGCCACGGTAGGATGCTGGCCCAAACCCAGGCCAACAGAAGGCGAAAGCAAAGTGCGTAGCGTCGCCATAGCTAAAAACCAAGGTCACTGAGGTCGCCATTGGAACAAAATCTGTCAATGATCCAGGAAATGTTAAGGCAGTCACTCGAAGTCAGAAGAGAAGCCTCCATCTTAGACAGACCGCATAGTCGCATCTGTGGCTTTGGGATTTGGAGGTTAAAAATGAGGGAATTCAAAGATGTTTTGAAAAATACTTTAACACCTTGAAAATCAACTTTTGAAAACCCATTTTGATGAAAATAGAGTCGCCACTTTGTTTTTGAGAAAAACTAAGAAAAATAAATTTGGCTACTGATCCTTAAAACGTTAACCAGAGAAAGAAAGTTCGGGAGGTAAGGTACGAATCAGGAAATGTGTTAGGCACCCCGTTCGTCCAATCATAAGGTTGGCCTCTACTAATCATCATTAGTTCTTTTAATATGATTTCTCAATTGCATGCAAATAAAGAAAATGGGGGTGGGAAGAGAACATTAAAAATCAAGTATAAAAAATACATAAAATATGTACATAACACTCCAAATCAAAGCAAATAAAATGGTAAAATCCTAA
>JAOTRH010000026.1:4901071-4913397 GCA_034768845.1 Heliamphora exappendiculata | reverse complement strand
GAGATGAGAGAGATGTCGTGCCATGGGAGACATGCGTGGCAATGGCAGTAGGAGGGCGATAAGCCGATGCAAAGGTATGAGAGGTAACTGATGAGGAAGGGCGGCCCTTCGGTGCTAACTTAGGGCAGACAGATTTCCAATGGCCTTTCTGGTGACAAAAAATTTATTCATTCATAGCAACGTGAGGCTTCGGTCTCCCTGTGACTTTAATCAAATGAGGAGGAGTGGGCTACAGTGGAGGGTGAGAAGTGGAACCAACTGACGGAGTGGCAAAGACAAACAGAGAAGAGACAGTCATTTGAGCAACCTTAAACCTTGTCTCCTCTGCAATAAGTTCGTGAATAGCCTCATTGACAGAAGGCAATGGAGAGCCATGAAGGATAGCACCGCGAAGTGGCTCAAACTGATCACAGAGTGCCATAAGAAACTGTATGAGGCGTTGCTTTTCATGATACTGGAGGTAACTATTAACCAATTGAAAGTCAAGAGGTTTCATAAGAGCCAGTTAATCCCAGTAGATTGTCATTTCATTATAAAATTCTTGAATCGATTTATCATTCTTCTTGGCACTTTGAATAGATAACTCCAACTCATATTGTTTGGCAAAATTAGAGGTGAGATACATGTTTTGAAGATAATCCAACACATGCTTGGTAGTGGAATATTTAGAGAAATTCATTTTAATACTTGGTTCCACAGAGTTATGAAACCAAGTAAGGATCTGTGCGTTCTCCATATCCCAAACAGCAATTGATGCCGCCCTTTAGCTTTTGAATTTGTAAGTCGAAGGGTAGAACCGGTGATATAGCCCTATTTGCCTTTTCCAAGGAGAAAATTTTTCATAACATTAGACAAGTATGAATAATTGGATCCATTGAGACGAATGCTTATACCTTGTAATTTGTCGCCAGCCATATCAAGAAAAGCACAGATAACAGGAGGACCAAACCAAACAGAAGGCTAAGACCAACGGTAGCAAGCAGTCACTAATAGGCTCGAAAAGAAGAGCAGGCTAAGATCAAGCCAAACAGAAGCAAACTGAAACCAACAGCCATGTAGTACCAAAAGAAGTCCAGATGAGGTCTCCGGAGGCCGCCGGAGGTCGTCGGAGTACTGGAGGACGCCAAAGGTCGGTGAGGTCGTCAGAGTGCAAAAAGGGGTCGTCGGAGGTCGGCGAGTGCTGAAAAGAGGTCGCCGATGGTTGGCGCGGTTGTCGGAGTGCTAAAAAAGGGCTCGCTAGAGGTTGGTGAGATCGAAAGATGCAGAGGCTAGGGTTTTGGGGGTCGGCGAGGTTGAAGGCTAGGGTTTTTGGGGGTCGACAAGGTCAAAAGCTAGGGTTTTGGAGGTCGGCGAGGTCGAAGGCTAGGGTTTTGTGTACTGGCTGTTCACAGATTGAAGGCTAGGGGTTGCGTTGAGGGCTAGGGTTTGCGTACTGGCTTTTTTGAGGTCAAAGGTTTGGGTTTACGTCGAAGGCTAGGGTTTGCGTACTGGCTTTTTTGAGGTCAAAGGTTTGGGTTTACGTCGAAGGCTAGGGTTACAGAGGAAGAAGGACTGCAATGATTCGTGCGAAGGGGACCGTCGGCGCGAGAGGGAGGAGGCAACGACGCCGGTGCCAGAAAGAGAGAAGGCAATTGACAGCAAGGTTAGGGCTCTGATACCATGAAAATAAAGTTAAAAGTATTATTGTTATACAAAAGCTTGAATTACAATGAAATAATACATCAAAATTATAGGTCATAGAAATCTTAATAATGATAATAAACTAACTTGGAAACCAAATCACAATAATGAGAAAATCTCAAACAATTATAATAATATATTCTAACAATCCTAATTACGGGAAAGTATCTCTAATAATATATTCTCACATAAACAAGATGAAAAGTTCTAAGGAACTCTCTTGTATTAATTTCAAAAAGAATCATCATGGCTCCTACAAGCTATGTATGCTGTATATGTGAAGAGCCAACAAAAAAAAATGCTGCCCTTCAACGTAACAATTCACATGACAATCACATGATTAGTGAACTAAAATGTAAAATAAAATAGAGTAAAACATACAACCGGCACATGAATCTCACGTAAGCTATGTAGATAATAAGTATTGTAGGCCCAACCCAACCCTACCCCAGGCCCTTCTTGGTCCATGGCTACCCTTGCCCCCTAGTCAATGCATAATTAAGCTGTATTGGTTGTTGTCATAAATAATTGCATTAAATGAATAAAGGAAATAAGAGCTCCACCCACCTTAGGAAAACCATAAATATCTAAATGAAAATGAATTGAATTTTTGTCACATCACAAGGACCTTTCTTTACCTTTCTGTTCTTTCATTTTCCCTTTGCTCTGATGCAGTAGAGGATTAAGTCATAATACACCTATGCATAACACATTTTAAAATTTGTTTTGAACACTATGAATTTCTCACGGGGTTAATATAATCCACATTTCATTATGCTTATTGAATCCTTTGGTACTTGAGCTCTTATTATGTTTTTTCAATCCTGCTGTCCTAGGTAATACAGTCATCATTGGAGAAATTGTTGCAAATTACTATTTGTTTTTCCTTCATATGTCACAAATCTTATAGATCATATGAAGATCAATTGTATGTTTGTTATCCGTCACTAATCTTAGTTATCCTTCTTTGATGATCTTGCAGATTGGCAATGATCTTTCCCAGTTTGTTGGGCCGGTTTTGTTGAATCATCTCTTGCAGGTTAATCTTCTGACTCTTGTCATGCAAATGCATAATGATGCATCCATATTTGTTGCCTTTTGGTCCAAGTACATAAAGGGGCTCTGACTTATATTTACATTTCAGTTAACTAACATTTTCTAATTAGGTGGAAATATTATATTTGTAGGAACTAATTTAGTTTTTTTGTTACTACTGGAAATTAATTTATACTTTTGTTGATGTACTTCACACTTTTCCAAGTACAATTTTTACCCTAAAGCATTAATAATTATATAATATGAAGCACATACACTAATTTCGTTACATATAATATTACACTTTGCTTCATTACATATAATATGGACATTGTCACTCTAAGAAATTCTGCACAATGCTACATCATCTTAGTTATACCTCCTACTTTCCTGATTCCTATACATCTCCTTTGTTTGATTTTCTTTTATAATCCTTCATAAAGAATGTGTGAAACCGCATAAAAAATTTGTTATCAAATACCATCTAAATTCCTCACACCTATCAATAATTAAGTACAAGAAAGAAATAGCCTGAGCTTAAAAAAGTTAGTATTCATTGAGAATGTTGGATAGCTTGATATACATTGTCAGGCTCATTTCTTAACAGCTTAAACTTTTGGGACAATTAGTAACTTAACATGGTATCAAAGCTTTGGTTCCAAGAGGTCTTAAGTTCAAGTATCGTGATATGCGTTTTCCTGTTATATTTGATATTGTGCACTATGTGTGTTAGTGCACCTGTTTAGTTTAGTTTGTTTACCTCTCCACGTGCGAGAAAAGATCGCACGTGAGGGGGAGTGTTAGATAGCTTGATATATATTGTTGGCCAATTTCCTAACAGTTTAAGCTTTTGGGAAAATTGGTAACTTAACAGAGAATAAGTAATTATAATGAACACTCACAAGTTGAACCTCGTAATTTATTATCATATATAATTCATATTTTCTTCCTCTTGTTTCCCTTTACTCTTCAATTTTAGATACTCAAAGGATGCTAGTTTGGTTGTAATTTGTATTTAGCCCATTTAGTTTTTGATTAACTTGATTTTGTCTACAGTCAATGGAGCGAGGTGATCCAGCATGGATTGGTTACATTTATGCCTTCTCAATTTTTATTGGGGTGGTATGATTTCTATTATTGTTAATGTTATGAAGCATTTTTGTCAAAGAAAATATGTAGCATATTTATCTCATCTTTACATAACTTCAAAGTAAATTGCTCCTCTTTGTATTTCTTCTTATTTCGTTCCTCCTTTGCATGTTACTAATTTTATTAAATAAACATTACTAAACATTAGGCATGTCATTTGGCGTTTGCTAGATATCACATTAATGGGTTTATTTGTAATTACCTTGGTTATTTTCCTTTTTGTTTCTCACAACTTTTATGGGAATCACTAACTAGCTCCAAATAATAAATTTTATCAGAGATTCTAATTTAATTGGATGCATTTAATGTAATACCAATGAGGATTATTTTACAAATGCATGCACACATTAAATGTTTCTATGCGAGTGTGTGCTTGTATGTAAACATTTGACTTTGAGAAGAGAAACGGATCAAGCATCCCTCTAACCTTCCTCTCCATTTTGAACTTCTCCTCTTCAACATACCCTTTACTCATAAGTATGATACCCTATCCCATATCAATGGGAGTTAGAAAATAAGTTTGGTATATAATGAAACATTTGGACAACTACTAATAACTCGCGCTTGTGCATTTTGTGTTACGTTGTTAGGCTCTTTATCCTTGTTATTGGATTAATAGTCCGTTTGAGTCGTTACAAATGGTATTAGAGCCAACCTTGGTTTTGTGATGGATTTCGTGACGGTGTGGATAGTGGAGTAGAGCCTCTAGAGTCATAGAGGCCCTAACGTGTTACACCTTGTGCACAGTACTAATGGGTTGTTTTGTGTTTGTTAATGGGCTACTATCCGCAATGGCAACTGGGGGAAGAACCTGGGCAACACAACGAGGATCTCGTGTCTTTAAGTGATAGATATTGTGATGCCTCATTCTACATTAGTGGAAGATGTAGAATTAGTTTGATGTATATAGAAATAAGTGAACTATTACTAATAACTTGGGTTTAAGCTTTTAGGTTTTTTAGGCACTTTATTCAAGCTATTGGATTAGTAGTCGAACTTGCTTGGTATATATATACACAAGTGGGCTATTACTATTAACTTAAGTTTATGCTTATGGGCTTGTTAGACTATTTATTCAAGTTATAGTGGTAATAATCTATTTCGGTACTTACAAATTGTTAAGTTAGGGGCATTATTGTATTTTTGGTATGCTTGCCTCATTATATAAATAATAGTGATAAGGGAGCTAACCCTAATTTTTGGTAGCTCACTCTTTTTACCGTCAGAATAATCCTCTCATATGCTCTCTCAACTTTCTCCTATTGTTCTTTGTTTATACATCAATCTTAACATGGTATCAGAGCAAAATCCTAAGTAATTGTGATTTTTCATTTATTTTTTATATGTTTTTCTTTTTTCTCTCAGAATTCGTAATTGTAAATAAAAAAAAACTTTTTTCTTCCAGAGATGATCGACTTGTTCTCAGAATCCATGTTATGATTTTTCTAATTTTTTTCTGGCATGCTTGATAAATTTTTCGAGTTTTTTGGAATTTTCGGTGCCGATCGAATTTTTCCCAAAATTCGTGATTGTGGCTGTTTTTTATTCGATCGATAGTTGTTTCTGCTCCTATGGGTGTCGATTAGGGTTATCCACGGCTCTACAAGGATCGAATCAACTTTATTGTTGAGTTTTTAGTTGATTTCGATTTGCGGCTAGGGTTTGTTCGACCTTTGCTTCCTTTTTTGTCGACTGTTCCCATCTTTTTCGATTTGTTCTGGTTCTTAAAGGGGTCGACCAGTGGTGTTTCGGTGTTTCGGCCTGTTTTGATTCATGACGGACTCGCCTATTGGTATTTGAAGGGTCTGTTGCTCGGGTTTCCACCAGTTTTGCTTCAGGGTTTGTTTCACAAACTCCAATTTTGTATGGTTCTTATCTATCGTTGCTCGCCTCGTGATTTCGTTTTACTTTGATATGCATCTATTCCATCGGTTCTTGTCTTCGTTTGCCTCGTACTGCTGGTTCTTGTTTTTCCGTGACCATGTCTGATACTGGAAAGCTTTTTGGTGGTACTAAGGGTACTAACTTGATTCGTTCAGGGACCCCTACTCATAGTATGTCCCTTCAAATCAGTCATGTCAAGTTGGATGGAAACAACTATTTGATTTGGTCTCGTGTTTGTAGTTTAGCCTTTGTTGCTCGCGGTGTTTCTATGTATATCACTGGTGAAACTCCGTAGCCAGCAGTTGTGGGGCCATCTCGCACTCGGTGGACAGAGAAAAATGCCCTTGTTATGTCATGGCTACTCCATTCTACGCAATCCTCTATTAGTCGCAGTTTTTTACTTCTAGATACTGCACATAATATTTGGTCTGTTGCTACCCAGACTTATTCCTAGACAGGCAATGATGCTCAGCTCTATGAATTGAGAAAGAAACTCTGTGGGTTAGATCAGAAAGATTAGTTGCTAGCTTAGTATTATGTAGAGTTAACTAGTTTATGGAACGAGATAGATTATTATCAGGATTTTCATGCCATTTGTACTATTGATGCTACAGCTTTTTAGAGAATGGTAGAAAAGGAGCGGGTGTATGATTTCCTTGCCGGTCTCTATATTGACTATGATCCGATCCGTGTCCATATCTTAGGATGAGATCCGTTCCCTACCTTGAGGCAGGTGTATGCTTATGTTCAGCATGAAGAGAGTCGACGTCATGCTATGGTTCTTCCTCCCAATCAGGAGCGCTCCATGTTAACTGTTATGTCCATTCCTCGACTAGGACAACCTATCAAATCTAGGGAGAAGAGTGGTTCAGTAGCTCATGATCAGTTGTGCTGTGAGCATTGTGGTAAAGTCCGTCATACTATTGATCACTGCTGAAAGTTGCATGGTTGTCCTCCCCAGGGGCGTGGCGGTGGACGTAGTGGCCCTATTCGCTCCCACCCTCTTCTTTCTGAGATCTCTAGTAGCACATCTGGTGAGACTACCTCTCTCTTTGAGGCAGAGTTGACTACTCTCAGGCGTCTGATGGTTCGGGTTGACATCTCTCCTTCTCCAACTTCCACTTCCACCTCTAACTTTGCTCACTCAAGTATATCTCCTCGTGCACTTAGTGTTGTTGCCTCTCCTATTCCTTGGATCATTGACTCAGGTGCCACTGATCATATGACTGGGTCTTCCACCTTGTTTTCTTCTTATTCTACTTGTTCTGGTAAAGATAAGGTTCGAATAGCTGATGGGTCTTTATCTTCTGTTTTTGGCAAAGGTTCTATCAATTGCTCTTCCACTATTTCTCTCGTCTGTTCTTCATGTTCTCAATTTTTCTACTAATCTCTTATCTGTTAGTCGTCTTGCCAGTTTATTAAACTGTTCTATAACATTTTTTCTCACTCATTGTGTTTTTCAGGAACTGGTAACGGGGAGAACGATTGGCAGTAGTAGTATGCATGATGGACTGTATTTACTGGATGTTCCGTCTACCTCTTCTCTTTCACCTTCATCGTCTGGCCAGGCTCTGCATGTCGATATTGGACTTTTACTTTTGTAGCTACACCAGTGGTATCGTCGTTTAGGGCATCATTCCTTTGGAGTTGTAGGGAGGCTTTTTCATTCTTTAGCTAAACATTGTTCTAGAAGTACTTTTTGTTGTGAAGCTTGTGAATTTGCTAAACATAAACGTTCTGTTTATCCTTCAGTTAATAAACGTAGTGATTTTCCGTTTATGCTTATCTATTCTGATGTTTGGGGTTATTCACTTGTTACTTTTATTTATGATTATCGGTGGTTTGTGACTTTTATTGACTGTTATTCTCGTGTCACTTGGGTTTATTTACTTCGTGTTAAGAGAAGTTTTTTCGTGTTTTCAAAACTTTCATAATATGGTGCGTACCCAATTTGATGCCACCATCAAAATTCTTCGTTCTGACAATGGGACTGAGTATCTTGATGGTAGTTTCTGCACCTATCACGAGGCTCATGGTATTATCTTTCAGACGAGCTGTGTCCGTACTCCTGAACAAAATGGGTTGGCGGAACGGAAATATCGTCATCTTCTTCAGGTTGCCTGTTCTCTTCTTTTCACTTATGCATGTTGTTAAGTCTTTTTGGAGTGAGGTGGTCCTCATCGCTGCCTATCTTATTAATCGTTTGCCTTCTAGTGTCCACTTCAAAACCCCTTTGGCACTTTTACCCATGTCTCTACCTCTCTCTTCTCTTCCACCTAGGGTCTTTAGGTGTACTTGCTTTGTTCATGCCCCTAAACACCCTAGTGGCAAATTGGATTCTAAGGCTGTTAAATGTATCTTCATTGGCTACTCTCCTACTCAAAAGGGCAATGCTATTATCCTACCACTCGCAAAGTGTTCGTCAGTATGGATGTTACTTTCTGGGAGACGGAGTTCTTTTTTCGCCCCTCTGAGACATTTCTTCAGGGGGAGACATTTAAATTGGAAGAGATGCAATCGGATACGCTTATTCAGTTTAATTAGGAGTCTCATGGGTTAGTCTTTCCAAATCTTATACACCAAGACCGTGTTCCCACTGAGGGGGAGAAGGAAGGGTTGGGTGAGGGGGGAACAGAGCAGGATATTGTTGGACGATTAGATCGAACTGATCTACATACTTATTCTCGACGTCAGAAGGATCAGACTGCTCGTGCACCACTACCACCTTGCCAGTTGCTCTCTCCGCCTCCTTTTTCAGTCTCTTATTGTAACGATCTAAGTGAACTATTGACCCAATAACTTGAATAAAAAGTTTAATAACGCGGCCCAAAATGCTTAAGCCAAATTATTTATAGTAGCTCACTTATCGCATTATATGCCAGATATATTTTTTATCTCCCACCGATGTGGGATGGGGTATCAGAATATCCCCCACTCAAATACGTGACGCTCTTATCTCATACCCAAGTTCTTCCCTTGGTTGGGATGTAGATAGTAGCCCATTAGCGGGCACAAAGTAACCCATTAGCATGAACAAGATATACAATCTCGGGGCCTCTACCCCTCTTCGGAGCCTCTACTCCTCTATTCACACCGCTATGGAGCCCTACATGAGAACCAAGGTTGACTCTGATACCATTTGTAACGATCCAAGTGAACTACTGACCCAATAACTTAAATAAACTAACAATGCGGCCCAAAATGCATAAGCCAAGTTATTAGTAAGTAGTTCACTTGTCTCATTATATACTAGATATATTTTTTATCTCCCACTGATGTGGGATGGTGTATCACATTTCTACTGCTTCACCTGGTAATAAATCATCTGTTGTTAATTTTGATACTTGTGATTTACCTATTGCCTTTCGAAAAGGCGTTAGGACATGTACTTAATATTCAATTTCACAATTTGTCCCATATGACTCATTTATCACACCCATATCGTGCTTTTGTCTCGTCTTTTTCCTCTATGTCCATTCCATAAGGTTGGAAAGAAGCTATTGTGGATTTCAAGTGGAAAAGGCAATGATTGAAGAAATGAAAGCTCTAAAAAAGAATGATACTTGGGAGTTAGTCTCTTTTCCAAACGGGAACAAGCTAGTTGGGTGCAAGTGGGTGTGCACTGTCAAATACAACGCAGATGGGTCAGTGGAGAGATTAAAAGCAAGATTAGTTGCTATGAGCTTTACACGGACTTATGGTATTAATTATCAGGAGACTTTTGCCCCAGTCGCCAAAATAAATTCTGTTCGAGTGCTCTTGTCTTGTGCTACTACTATGTGCAGGCCTCTCTAGCAATTAGATGTGAAGAATGCATTCCTTTATGGAGACTTAGAGGAAGAAGTTTTTATGGATATACCACCAGGGTTCTCATCCCGTGAAACTGAAGGGAAGGTCTGTAAATTGAAGAATGCTTTATATCGGCTCAAACAATCTCCAAGAGCCTGGTTTGAAAGATTCTTTAAGGCTATGCTAAGATTTGGGTACCGACAAAGTCATGCAGATTACACCATGTTTATCAAGCGTATTAATAATAAGATCACAATTCTTATTGTATATGTTGATGACATAGTTGTGACAGGGAATAATGCAGATAGGGTGTATAATCTCAAGGTAAGTATCGTTAAAGAGTTTGAGATGAAAGATCTGGGGACTTTACGTTACTTTCTTGGGATTGAAGTAGCTAGATTAGATAATGGCATCTTCATTTCCTAACGAAAGTACATTCTTGATCTCCTAGAGGAAACTAGTATGTTAGGTTGTCGACCAGCAGATTCGCTTATTGAGGCTAATCATTGCCTCAGTAGTGGTGACGGCGAACTAACTGACAATGGCAGATTTCAGGGGCTTGCGGGAAGATTGATATATCTATCTCACACTAGACCTGATATTACATATTTTATAGGGGTTGTCAGTCAGTTTATGCATGATCCCCGTAGTTCATACCTTGATGCTATTTATCACATTTTGCAGTACCTTAAGTTTGCTCCAGGAAAATAATTTATGTTTTCTAATCATGGTCACATGAAATTAGAATCATTCACCGATGCGGACTGGGCTGGTTCAGTTGATAATAGGCGGTCTACATTGGGATATTGCACGTTTATAGGAGGTAATCTAGTTACTTAGCGAAGTAAAAAGCAGAAAATGGTAGCTAAATCAAGTGTAGAGGCTGAGTACAGGGCCACGTCACATGGCATTTGTGAACTTCTATGGCTCCAAATTCTATTGAAGGACCTGGGCTTTGAGTGTCCTATGAAGTTGTATTGTGATAATATAGCTACCATCAACATCGCCCATAACCCAGTACAACATGATAGAATAAAGTATATTGAGATTGACAAACACTTCATTAAGGAAAATCTATACAATGGCTCAATTTGTATACCATTTTTGAAATCTGCAGATCAATTAGCAGATATTTTTACTAAATGACTTATTAGTAAAGTGTTTCACCCCATTATATGCAAGTTGGGCATGAGGAATATCTATGCATCAACTTGAGGGGGAGTGCTAAGTTAGGGATGCTATTGTATTTTTGGTATGCTTGTTTCATTATATAAATAATAGTGATAAGGGAGCTAACCCTAATTTTTGGTAGCCCACTCTTTTTACTGTCAAAATAATCCTCTCCTGTTCTCTCTTAACTTTCTCTTATTGTTCTTTGTTCATACATCAATCTTAACACAAATAGTATCAGAACCAACCATGGTTACATGGCGGGCTTTATAGCGATGTGGATAGAGAAGTAGACTCTGGAGAGGGGTATAGGCCCCAAGGCTATACACCTTACGGACGCTGTCATGCCTGAATTTTTTACCCTTAAATAGGAGTCATTACCTAGCAGAGAGTTTAGGCGTGTCACGTCATCTTTAAAAACTATTACCAAAGCAAGCAATGCTAGCATTGAAAATTAAGTTTTTAATTTTGAAAAATACATACGAAATAATTTTAGTTTTGAAATGGCATGCATAACCGGGTCTGATTTTGAAAATGACTCCCATTTGGTATTTGAAAATAAGAGATTGGTTCATGAATTTATTGTTACGAGTTGAAAAGGCGTTAGGCACTCAGTATCCCCCTTTCGATACCAATTTTCTTCATATTAATCCTTGTATTTAATAAATCATTTCTAATTTTTATGCACTTGAAAAAGCAACATATGAACAATACCTAGTTTCAAAGATTTTAATATGAAAACATGCTAATAAATAAATAAATAAAGTAATATGCAGATAAAATGGATAGAATATTAATATGCAAATATTTACAATAATATGGACAGGCTTATTTGGGCTGCCTGCGTATCTTCTAATAGGAATTAGATCAGTCGTAGTTCGTGCTAAAAACACGATTTTAGTGTGTGCCTTAATGGAAAGAATATGAGCATGCAAATGGATTGATTAATTATTTATAGAAAATAACAATTTTTTTATTTTTATAAGAAAATTAATATATTCATGATTATTTATTATTACCTTATATGATTATTTATTATTACTGTATCTATTTTTATGGATAATAACTATTCTAACTATTTTCCTATTTCTATATGAAAATTGGTAGATTATATTTAATATTTTATTATATTTTTTATTTGATTGAAAATAAACATTTCTAATTTTTATAAGAAAACTAATAGATTATTATTAGATTACATTAATTTTTCTATTTTTATAGAAAAAAAGTATTTTCTTATTTTTATAGAAAAGCTAATCGATCTATTATTATAGAAAATAAGCATTTTCTTATTTCTATAAGAAAACTAATAGATTTATTATCACATTACCTTTACTTTTCTATTATTATAGAAAATAAGAATTTTCTTATTTTTATAAGAAAACAATAGATTTATTATAGGATTATATTAACTTTTTATTTTTATAGAAAATAAGCACATTCTTATTTTTATCAGAAAACTAATATATTTATTGTTAGATTATATTAATTTTAGAAATAAAACGTTACAACAACATGATTATTACAAATGAGCAATGATGGTGTTGGAATATTAGATTGATTAGATTGATTTTATTCTGATTTGATTTCCTTTATTGTTTATCCCTATTCGTCTATAA
>JAOTRH010000026.1:4871176-4889397 GCA_034768845.1 Heliamphora exappendiculata | reverse complement strand
CTTTTTTTACTTGTCTTTCCTGAAGTCTTCTCTCCCAATTCCCACTTATACAGAATGTGTATAAATACGTATATGTAGGCTTTGTGCTTTTGTACCTCTAAAATGGTAAAGATATCTGTCCATGCAACTATCTTAACATTTATGAGTTGAGAAGAAATTTAACAAGAAAAAGGCTGCTCTAAAGTTATGTAGATTATAAAGAAACCCAAAACAGGATTAAAATAAGAAATGCTATCATACCTCAAACTTCACAGATCCAACATCGAGCTTTTGCTTCACTTCTTTAAGAATATCAGGCTCTGCAATTTAATCGGAAAACAAGAATTGAATTACATCAACAAGAATTGAATTACATCATTGAATCATTGAACAGGTTTCAGGTCTATGAATATCAGAAGTTTATTAACAACTACTTACAATTAGGTTTTATTTTATTTTTTGTTCTCGGATTCACTCTCTTTCACATCAAGAAATATATGAAACAAATCAAAAAATATGCACAAACAATAGTAAATAGATAAGACAGCCACTATTTAGATTTCTATAAATTGATAGTTGCTACAGAATTTCTCTGATGTTGGTAACTTTTCGTTAATTTGTTCGCGATTTATGTTCCAGTACTCTCAAGTCCCACCCAGTTGCACGATGATTCTCAGTCAATGGGAACACAGCTTGAATGTGATTCATATTCTGAACCACATAACTGCAATTTTGAAGAGGTATTGCTGCCTGCCTGCCTCCAATAAGAGATTCCTACAACAAAAACTTAAATGGCCAGCACAATGCCTCTGCAGACTCGTCATGGATCATATAGAAGCACCTTAATTACAAAACTTTCAAGTTTTTCCTGAATAATGGATTCGTATCTTGGAATAATATTTTCGAAGCTGAAGAGCTACCAAAGGATGCTGTGTTTGGCACATAGGCAACAAAATTTGTGTTCTCCACACGGACGTTATAGTAGCCTAAAGAATGATAAGACCATGGGCACTTTCTAAGCTCCTAGGCGCAATTAAAAAGGGTAACCATGCGCACAAGGTTTTTTCTAGAGCGAGGTGTAGGGAGGGAAAAATTAACGCTACCTTAACCCTATTTCTAGAGAGGAGGTTTCATGACGCGAACCCTCACCGCCAAAGACACCAACGGAAAGCCTAGAAGCTATCACCCTATTTTACAGGGGGAAAAAACTTAACAAATTGCAGCAAGCAGTTAGTGGAATAAGCATGCTTTAAAAACTCCCATTCAGCACATGCGCCATCCAAATAAAAATAATAGAAATAATTAAAGCTGAAGAATAAGAATAATTAGCCAATCTTTCACTGAAATGTTTATAGAAGCTATCTTAAAATATTTATAATGAGCAAACAACATATTACAAATATCATGTTAAAGTAAATTTAAAACAGCTGAATAAGAAATATGAACTGTAGTTTTGAAATGATAGCTTAGAATGACTAGCGGGTCCTCTTTCACTGTATCTAAATCAAATTGCAAAAAAAAAAACTAATACAAAATCACAAAAGAAATGGAAATGCTTGTTAAAATAAAAGCAAAGATAACCACAGAAAGATATTAAGTAAAAATATAGTTCCTACAACCACAACCAATATGGTAAGTACAAGAGCAAAAATAAAATAAAATAAAATAAATTAATATGAGATCCAAATAATAATTTACCAACTGCAATTGGTTCGGTTGATGCAGAAACAGGTTGTCCCTCAACTCCATCCTCTCTTACAGGAGTATATAATGCCACGAGCCTGTAGCCCACATCATCAACATTAGCTTCGTACATCCTGCCAGTCTCCCCTGCAATGCCACGTCATGTTTAGCAAGCAAAAATCTGAACTAAAATATTCATGTTGGGTATTTCAAGTTATGATGAAAATGCCACACCAAGCCACGTCTTTTTTTTTTTTGGGGTGGGGGGGATTGAGGCTGTTTGTTCATCTAACGGCATTTACCTCTCCCAAAGGAAATGTGCTTGTGCTTGATCCCTTATCCGAGACTAGTCTTTTGGATGCTCAACCTGTTGGTACTCTCATAAACTCTATTGCTAAGCTAGATAATGACACAAAATGGACCTATTTTTTGGAACTAGGCCGATATCCGCAGCAAGTTGGGAAACTCATTTATCAAAGTGTAAATTGCCAAACTGGCACTTGTGTTGTCAGTTTTGTTAGTCAATATATGCCTACATCTCACCCTCATTTTGAGGTTATATGGTGTATTTTGCGTTATTTGAAAAGTGCTCTTGTACGACAGTTACTATATAGGCCGTCATCTTTCTCGTCTGAGACTATATTAATGATGTTAACTAGGCTGGTAGTTAATGATCTAATACGTGATCAACTTCTAGCTATTGCACATTGTGGGAAGGTAATCTTTTTACTTGGCGTAGTAAAAGAAAAATGTTATTGCTCGCTTTAGGGCAAAAGTTGAGCACCTTCTCATGACTCACTACTTTTGAAATATTGTTGGTTCGGTTCCTCCAACATCTTGGTATCAAGGTCCTTGCGCCTATGGACATGTGATGTGATAATCAAGCTACTATACTCATTGCTAATAATTCGATTTTTCATGAGCACACCAAACATATCGAGGTGGATTATTACTTCATTCGAGAATTTTTAATATGCAAAGAGATTGCTACTCCTTATGCTTGCTTTGATGATAAACTTCGTGATGTCTTAACAAAACCCTTAACTCGAACTTCCTTTCAATAACACTCTTCCAAGCTGAGCATGTTCAATTTGTATGCTCTAGCTTGAGGGGAGCATTAGAGAGTTAGCTCTTAATATTATTATATTTAAGTTTAGTAGTAATATTTTGGACAATTTGTACTTTTAGTATAAACACGTCATGGTATAGGGTTTAGTTAGAAAACCCTAGGACTAGTTTTCTAATTGTAACGATCCCAGTGAACTATTGGGCCAATAATTTAAAGAAAAAGTATAATAACGCGACCAAAAATGCTTAAGCAAGGTTATTAGTAGTAAGCACAAGTTTCATTATATATCAGACTTATTCTTTATCTCTCACCGATTTGGGATGAGGTGTAACAATATTTCACAATCAAATACGCAACGCTCTCATCGCGTGACCCAAGTTCTTCTCCTGATTGGGGTGTAGATAACAGTTCATTAGCAAACAAAGACCAGTCCATCAGCATGCACAATATATATAACCTCAGGATTTCTACATCTCTCCAAAGCCTCTACTCTATCCACATTACCACAAAGCCCTACATGGAAACTAGGTTTGGCTCTGATACCATTTGTAACAACCCAAGTGAACCACCAACCTAACAATTTGAAAAAAGAGTCTAACAACGTAACCCAAAATACTTAAGCCAAGTTATTAATAGTACCTCACAAATTTTTTTATATACTAGATTTGATTTCTATCTCCCACCAATGTAAGATGGGATGTCACAATATCCCCCACTCAAAGACGTAACGCCCTCATTGCGTGGCCAAGTTCTTCCCCGGGTTGAGATGTGAATAGCAGCTCATTAACGGATACAAAATAGTCCATAAGCGTGCACAAAGTATACAACCTTAGGACTTCTACTTCTCTCCGGAGAGGGGTAGAGAAGTAGAGGCTCCGGAGAGGGGTAAAGACCCCTAAGTTGTATATCTTGTGCACGCTTATGGATTGCTCTGTGTCAGCTAATGGACTGATGTGCACATCCCAACCAAGGGAAGAACTTGGCCATGCAACAAGGACATCGCGTCTTTGAGTGGGGAATATTGTGATATCCATCCCACATCAGTGGAAAATAAATATCAAGTCTGGTATATAAAAAAATTTGTGAGCTACTTACTAATAACTTGGCCTTAAGGATTTTGGATCGCATTGTTATACTCTTTATTCAAGTTATTAGGCCAGTAGTTCACTTGAATCATTACAAATGGTATTAGAGCCAACATTCGTTCCTATATAGGGCTCCGTGATAGTGTGGGTAGAAGAGTAGAGGCTCCGGAGAGGGGTACATGCCCCAAAGTTGTATACCTTGTGCAGCTTATGGACTGCTATGCGTCCACTAATGGGCTTCTATCAACATCCCAACCAAGAGATGAACTTGGCCACGGGATGAGGACGTTGTGTTTTTGAGTAAAGAATATATTGTGATATCCTATCCCACATCGGTGGGACAGAAAATTCAAGTCTGGTATATAAAGAAACTTGTAGACTACTACTAATAACTTGGCTTAAGCATTTTGGGTTGTGTTGTTAGTCTCTTTTTCTTCAAGTTATTGGGTCACTAGTTGACTTGGGTCGTTACACTAATTCTCTTTCTTCTCTTGTTCTTCTATTTTCATCTTTTTAACCCTAAAGCTCCATCATTGACAGTCGAACTCTCCCAACGAGGGATAACATCTAAATATTATGGCTATGATGTCGTGCACATTTGACATTTCCACCCTAGATAGAAAGGCAAAGATAGCCCTATTAAGGACTGACTCACCAGAATTAACATCAAAATCTACATCACTCACTTAATCTACTAGATTAATAGAATAATATGGATCTGGAACTGTTTATGGTGGATTGTTCAATCCCGATATGGAACTGATTTTGCTCCCGCTATTGGTGCTTTCTCTTAACTGGCATGGATAAAACAGATTACCATATGGCCCTTCAACTGCCCAACCCGACTGGTGCTTTTTGTGTGTTAGCCAAGTGAAATGTTTGCTTTACTATAAATAGATTAGTATAAACTATTAAGGTATTAAGGAACTACTAAAACCTCTATTCCCTACATTCTTCAATGCATAAAGTGTTAAAAACAATTAAAGAAAGAAAGAGATCGTCTTATCAGAGGCATAAATTCAGCTGTAAAAGAATGACTCAATGATTAGCATACCAGGAATAGAGATAAGGTCGGGACTTCCAACCATTGATCTAAGCCACTGGATTCTACTTTTTCCCTCTTTTCCTCCGCTATAAATGCCACGAACAGCATATAAGTTAGTGTGGAAACCTCTACCCTCAATCTCCAACTTATCAATTCGAGGAATGCCTGTGGAAAAACAAATAAGGATATAATCATTTATTGCATCCCATCCCCTTCTATTTTCGATGTTTCCAGTAAATTTGAACTCCATATCCTCAACTTATCCAAAAAGTAGATTGTCAAATAACTCAATCTTGATTTATATATGACAAAAAACTGGTGTTTCCTAGCAGAAGAAACTTGTATATACCAGAAAACAGTATGTCTGGGTCCCCTTCATTTTCATCATTTACACTTTCAGTTTTCATTTAAAATTTTTTGGGAAGTTTTATTTTCTAATGGATACGAGTTCTTGAAAATGCATATTTCTAAGAAAAGATATGGGGAAAAAAGTGTGTGAGAAGGAATAAACCATTTAATAATTAATGGGCCTGTTCTAAGAAATCCACAAAAAACCCAAAAAAAAAACACCATTACAACTGTAGCACACGTTTGTTTCTCATTTTCTCCTATTCATGAAGATGAAATTGACAAATTGTTTCCAAACTGTTGTCAAACAAGCCCTAGAATACCACAAGGAAAATAATAAATCCGCAGAAAGAGTTGAAATCAATCCAACATAGTGATATCATCGGTCATTACCAACTCAGTTGTCACAAGGAATTTCAGGATAAAAATGGAAAAGACCTGCAAATGGACATTGTAAAGTGCCTATTGTGTCATATACTGTAGAAAAATAAGTTGACATAAATTCAATAGAGAACTAGGATTGACTGGCAAAATAAAAGTTTTGATCGGGCTAAATCAAACGAAGCCATAAGGAGCTAGAACAGGAAGTGAAATAATTGCTTACAGTGGAATTCACATCCTCCATAAAGTGAGGAAAGAAATTTTATGCCCATATACTCTTAAGCCCAAATACTTGCAGAGCGCTGGCTATGTATACATATATATCACACTTGTGACTATTTAAATTTCAAATGAACAAGTAAAAGAAAATTAAACATGGTCAATTATCTACAGAAGAGGAAGTAATTTCTTCACAGAAAGATTGAAGACCTGGCAAAATGGGGGCAGTTTCAGCATATGCTGGCTGACTTGACCTTCCAAACACATCAGCCACCACACATTCACAACGTAGACACCGGCCAATGTCCTCCAATCGCACCTTATAGGAGCAAGAACGTTGAGAAGGTAATGGCTCAAAGGTCATGTCATTTCCTGTTTCAGATGAACAAAACCTGCACCATACCTCATCATATATTGGAAAAGGCAAAGTAAAATAGGATAAATAAATTATTTTTATCATAGAAATCTAGAGAAACTTTCTGCTTTTTTCTTATGGAGAACACATACAAAACTGTTGCTATTAATCCTATATTCCACATATAAGAATGGCAGTTGCAGTATGCCACCAATGTGAAATTATATATCCGACAGCATGCTGACCAAGATAAATCATGTGTGACTACTTGTGAGTGTTGCTTAGGAGAAAGAAAAGGCACAAACATCCTAGGTAGTTAATGAATTATCTTTTCTGATACATGCATTTCTTTCTTTTCGGTAGGCGTTTATTGACAACATACAAAAGGATAAACATCAAAGGGATGGAAAAGAATGCCATTATGAAACCTAGCCAGATATTTCTGGGGGGGAATTAAAACATTGAGGATTTGCAAACTGTTATTGCAAAGCATATGAAAAACTACTGCCATGGAGTACTGAAATATTACACTATACCATTGATATCTGACATCTTTCTTGTACTGGCCCCAAACATGTTGCTGAATTTCGCTCTTTGGAATTACTTCAACAGCAGTGAGTACATCTCCTTCAACAGCCTTTCCAGTAAGAACAAGCATCTCAATTTTTGGAAGCTCTGAAGGAGATCCAAAATTCAAATGCAAATTAGAAAATAATAATCTTCAGGCATTAATTGGAAGGCATATAAATGAAATTTTTAGTTATAAAACACACAACATTACAAACCATTTAGAGGTAGAAGAGAATCAGAAAACAAACAGGTCTAAACTCTAAAAGGGCATCCTCTATTAATAGAAATATAACAAGCATTATGTCCTCAAATCTAGCGGCAACATAAAGCAAAATGCAGAGTAAAAGAACACATCCCAACGATTTTGCGGACAAATGCACCTAAGATTTTTAGAGGTAAATAAACATTCTAAAAATTATCAACAAGATAGGCAATGTTTACTACTATAAACCAAAGAAGGCTTATCGGTAATGAGGTTCAACAGTTCAACAAGTAAATAAAGTTAACGACAATGGAATTAGGCATATTTCCATTATACAGGGTTAGACCAAATTGTTTTGATTCGGGTATCTCAAGGCTAACTTGGAAAAATCTCCATCATTTTTTATTTGCGATACACACTGTTCATATTCTTCAAGAAAAAAAGTCAGGTAAATTAAAAAAATTCTTTCCGTGTATTGTAGAACCTTCTATGAATGTAAAACAATGTGTATTTCTACAGGTAAAAGAAGTGTATTTCTGTCTTGGACACTTTTTGAGTCACTAGATAATCTATGATATGGCACTTAACAGAACAGAATGGTATAAAGAGATTCATGTAGCCGACTCCAATTCCAATTGATTGAGACAAAAGCTTAGCTTGGTTTGATTAGATAAACTAAGAGTAAATGAACATTACAAAACGGAGCATCCTCAATGCAGCCGATAAAGGTTCGTCTAGGATTTAATTTGGTGTGGTTTGAGATTTTATTTTGTGTGGCAAACCAAAACTTCTGTGAGTCTAGTTATTTAAATGTCCAATCATTTAATAAAACCAACAGTAACGGTAATAAACAACATAGCAAAGCAAATATGTAAAAATTTGGAAATCTACCTGAGCCATAAATTGATATGGGATGTTGTAGTTGATAGAAAAATCAAAAGTATTATTGCTATACAAAAGCTTGAATTACAATAAAAAAATACATCAAATATATAGGTTATAGAAATCCTAATAATGATAATAGACTAAGTAAAAAACTAAATCATAATAATGAAAAAATATCAATAATAATGATAATATATTCTAACAATCTTAATAACGGCAACGTATCTCAATAATATATTCTCACACCCTCCCTCAAACTCATGATACGAGCCCAAAGAACAGCGAGAGTTTATCCAGTAAGAAACGAAAGCAATTTGCAGTGAGAGTCTTGGTGAAAAAATCGGCAAGCTGTAAAGTGGACAAAACAAATGGTAAAAAGATAGTGCCCAATTGAAGATGGTGACGGACGAAGTGATAATCAATTTTAATATGTTTGGTACGCTCATGAAACACAGAATTATGAGCAATCTGGGTTGCACTTTTATTGTCACAATATAAGGAGGTAGAAGGCGTAAAAGGTACACTCAGATCAGAGAGAAGTCACCGAAGCCAAGACAATTTCAGCAGCAGCATGAACCATTGCACGATATTCAACCTCGGCGGTGGAACGTGCGATCACAGACTATTTCATAGCTTTTCTACGAAATAAGAAAATCACCGAGAAAGACACGAAAATCACTGGTGGGCTTCCTATTGGAAATATCACCAGCCCAATCAGCATCTGCATATGCCTGAAGAGTCAGCGAGAAAGTGGATGATAACAACAAACTCTAAAAGATAGTGTGCCGAACATAGCGAATGATTTGGAGTAAAGCTGCCCAATGAGTAGAACATGGAGCCGACACAAACTGACTGACGACATGAACATCATAAGCGATATTGGGTTGTATCACTGTGAGATAAACTAAGCACCCAACTAACCCCCAATAGAGTGAAGGGTCCTCAAGTGGCACACCATTAGTGGAAGAAAACTTAGCATGCAGTTCAATGGAAGTGTCAACAATTTTATCATCGGTTAAGTGTGCACGGTGAACAACCCCATAAGCATGCTTAGTCTAAGAGAGAAGATAGCCTTGTGGAGAGGCAGCCACCTCAATACCAAGAAAATACCGAAGAGAGCCCAAGTCTTTCATCTCAAACTCTTGAAAGATATGTTGATTGACCGCAGAGATACTAGCAGTGTCAAAACCAGTAATGATCATGTCATCCACATATAAGAGTAGGAGCACAATACCAGCAGAGGTGTGACAGATAAAACATAGCCAAATCATGTGCGCTGGGATGAAAACTAATCTGGGAAACAATAGACGGAAAATGATCATACCAGGCTCGAGGAGACAGTTTGAGACCATAGAATGCACGATGAAGGCGACAAACCAAGCCTGGGGGATGAGATAGACCTGGAGGGGGTCGCATATAAACTTCTTCATTGAGATGGCCATTAAAAAATGCATTCTTGACATCCAACTGAAACAAAGTCCAGTGACGGACGGTAGCAACGGAGATAAGACCACGAAAGGTGGTCATTTTAGCCACAGGAGCAAAGGTCTCCTCATAATCAACACCGTATTCCTAAGAGAGGCCTTTGGCAACCAAACGAGCTTTGTAACGCTTTAAAGAGCCATTGGAGTAAGTTTTAACTTTATATACCCACTTACACCTAATGAGATTCTTACCTGTAGGCAATGGAACAAGCTCCCAAGTACCAGTTTTCTGAAGAGAAGACAATTCCTCAGGCATGGCATTAACTCAATTGGGATCAGTACATACTTCCTCATAGGGGTGAGGCCGAAAATAGGCATGAAAAGATGTTAAAAAACACGATATGATCGAGAAAAACATGTATGCGAGAAACCAAGTCTTACCGGAGGTGTATGGGTGCGCAAAGTATAGCGGCGGTCAGGAGGATCGGATGCCAAAGAATAATAGGAGCAGGATCCGAGTTGGCGGACAACGAGGGTGAAGAGGTAACTATCCAGAGAGAGTAGACTAAGGGGAAAGAGGAAGGCAGTGAGGCGGGATGAGGGAGGTAGCTGAGTAACATCAAGACTAGAGATGAACTTGTCAGAAGGCACATTGAGAGGAAAATGATCTATAAAAATCAAGTCATCCTCGGTAACGGGGGCATACTTGGGAGGAAGATTAAAATAGAAAAGATGCTCGAGAAACACAACATGACGCGAGACATACAGACGTTTGGAGACAGGATCATAACACCGATTCCCTTTTTGTTGAAGGCCATATCCTAAGAAGACACATAGGGCAGAACGGGTACTGAGTTTGGTCGGCTCGCGTTTTGGAAGAATAAAGGAGACAGAACCAAAAACCCGAAGCAAAGAATAATTAAGAGACTAACCGAAGAGCTTTTCATAAGGAGAGAGACCAAAGAGAAGAGGAAAAGGCATACGATTGAGAAGATATGTGGTTGTAAGAATAGTTTCATCCCAGAAAATGGCGGGGACAGAGGAAGAGAGAAGTAGAGACCGAGCGGTATCAAGAATATGGCGATATTTGCGTTCCGCCCGACCATTCTGGGCTAGAGTGTCAGAACAAGATGACTGGTAAATGGTACCAGAAGAAGCAATGAAATCAGGTAATTTAGTCGAAAAGTACTACTCCCCGCCCAAATCTGAACGAAGAATTTTTATAGTAGTAGAAAACTGGGTTTGAACCATAAAGTGAAAGATTTGGTAGATACGAAATAAATCAGATTTGTGAGACATAAAATAGATCTAACAGAACCTACTATAATCATCAATGAAGGAGACATAGTAGAGGGAGCCACCCTTGATGGCAATGGGTGAAGGACTCCACACAGGTCACCAACTCTACGCCCGATCTCAATCTGTTTCTTGGACGCCCGGTCCTGTACAACACAACCAGTGGAAGGTAAAAGAACATCAAAACCAGAATTAGAAAGCTGACTAATAGACATGAGACTAACAAATAACTGCGGTATATAAAACACATTAGGAATAGACAATGAAGATTAAGAGGATGGAACAACCAAACAGATAGAGATAACTTGCATAGGTGTACCATTTGCAGTGTGAACAGTAATAAAAGGAGAAACACAATTACGAAGACAAGATAAATCAGAAGTCATGTGATGGGAAGAGCCAGAGTCAAAGATCGATGTCGAGAGGGATATACCTGAGAAATAAGAATTATGCGCACATGAATGGGAGGTAGCCATGGAAGCATGTGACGGAGTCCCATAAGAAGCGAGTATAGCCTGAAGCTGATCTAACAGCGACTGGAAGAAGAGAGATGTGATGCCATGTGAGACAGGTGTGTCAAGGGCAGAAGGAGGGCGATAAGTCGATGAAGAGGTATGAGAGGTGACTTATGAGGAAGGGCGGCCCTTCGGTGCTAACTTAGGGCAAGAAGACTTTCAATGGCTCTTCTGGTGACAAAAACTGCATTCATCCATAGCAACGCGGGGCTTCGGTTTCCCCATGACTTGAATCAAATGAGGGAGTAGGCAACAACGGAGGGCGAGAAGTGGAACCAACTGACGGAGTGGCAAACACTGACAGAGAAGAAAGTCATTTGAGCAACCTTAAACCTTGTCTCATATGCAATAAGTTCGTGAATAGCCCCAACGACAGAAGGCAATGGAAAGCAATGAAGGATAGCACCGCGAAGTGGCTCAAATTCATCACGGAGTGCCATAAGAAACTATACGAGTCATTGCTTTTCACAATACTGGAGGTAACTATTAACCAATTGCAAATCAGAAGGTTCCATAAGAGCCAGTTGATCCCAATAAATTGTCGCCTCATTATAAAATTCTTGGATCGATTTGTCATTCTACTTGGCACTCCGAATACACAGCTCCAACTCATACTGTTTGGCAAAATTAGAGGTGATATACATGTTTTAAAGATAATCCCGCACATACTTGGCAGTAGTATATTTAGAGAAATTCATTCAAATACTTGGTTCCACAGAGTTATGAAACCAGGTAAGTATCTGTGCATTCTCTATGTTCCAAACTGCAATCGATGCCTCATACCCTTTAGTTTTTGGATTTTTAGGTCGAACGGTGGAACCGGTGGCATAGCCTCATCTATTTTTTTTAAGGAGAAAATTCTTCATAACATTAGACCAATAAGAATAATTGGATCCGTTGAGGCAGATACTAATAGTTTGCAATTTGTCCTCGGGTAAATTACACTTACACCCCTTGTATTTAAGGGTAATAACACTGACACCCCTTCTATTCTTTGAAATATCACTGCACTCTATTACATTTTCATTTTTGTAACACTTAGGTCCATTCATTAGCTTCTATTAACTGAGCTAACGAAAAACATCTCTGTTGTGTAACAGTTGTATACCCCTTCAGTTAAAAGTCTAAATTACCCCTAGAAAAACTGATTTATATGAGTGTTGAGCCTTATTTCTCACTGCTCAAAGAACAGAGGCAACCGAAAGCACTAGGAAAGAACAGGTTAGTTTTTAAAAATGGTTGTTTGATTAAATACTTGTTTCATTTCATACCACATCCAAATTAAAAGGATAAAGTATATTTATGACACATTTTAAAAATATAAAATCTAATCCTTTCTGATCCATCAAAACAATCATGGATTTCATGGAAGCAAGAGTCCATGATGCTAACTAAACATCTAATCTTGAAAAAGAAGGGGGCAGTGTTTAATCATAACATGATCACTAATTATATGATAAATTTTACATGCAATATAGCTATAGAGTGATATTAAGGCTTTGTTTGGTAAAAAGATTAGAGAAAATTTCTCTTTTTGACTAAAATGGTAGAAAAGCCAAGAAACTTGATTTTTTTTCTCGAAAAGAAAGCCAAGGAACTAATTTTTTTTAGCTTTTTTATTTGTGTTTTAGGATAGATATGAAAAGATAAAATTAACTTTTTTAAATATTACAAGCCAATTCTCCCAAATGAGGCCTTTAGGTTCATGTAACTAAAACGAACTTAAATATGGTAAATGGTAAAAAAAAAATCTTAAAAAGAAACTAATTTTTTTCCATCTTCTTTACACTTCTTTGTTTTTTAGCTAAATTTTTTATTTTCCTTATTCGAAAATTTTTTTTAAAAGTATAGTCGTTATGATTATGATAGTCATAAAAAAAAACTTTCTAAAAATAAAAAACAAAAAAATTGTATAGAAAAAGAAAGCTAAACCAAATGCAAGTGGAGTAATCCATGATTTGATTTTGAACCTAAAGGCCTCATTTGGGGCAATTGCTTATTTTTTTATTCAAGCAATTTCTTTCGAATAAAGAAAGAAATATATATATATATATATATACATATATATATATATAGTAAAGTTGTTTATCGAATTTATTTTTAAATCACTTTTTATTAGCTTCTAGAAAGAAAAAAAATCTTATTTGGCAAAGTTAAGCCCTTCACTAACCAGTATTAGAATTGGCTTGTAATATTTAAAAAAGTCAATTTTATCTTTTCATATCAATCCTAAAACATATAAAAAAGCTAAAAAAAAATAGTTCTTTGACTCAACACTCATATAAATCAATTCTTTCAGGAGTAATTTAGACTTTTAACTGAAAGGATATACAATTGTTACACAACAGAGATGCTTTCCGTTAGCTCGGTTAATAGAAGCTAATGGATGGACCTAAGTATTACAAAAATAAAAATGTAAGAGAGTGCAGTGATATTTCAGAAAATAGAGGGGTGTCAATGTTATTACCCTTAAATACAAATGGTGTAAGTATAATTTACCCTTTGTCCTCAACCATAGCGAAGAAAACAAGAGCCAAACCAATGCCACAAACCAAAACTAATACCAAACAGGACCGGAGACCAAACAGGAGCCGAAGACCAAACATTATCAAATCTAAAATACCAAACAAGAGCAAAGCTGTGACATGTAGCCACACAGTACCAAGGCGAATACCAAACACAGACCAACGCTGATAGAGTGAGGACGCCAGAGGTTGTCAAGAGAAGTTTCGGTGAGGTCGCTGGAGATCGTCGCAGTACCTAGGGAGGTCGGCGAGGTCACCGAAGGTCGCTGATGTCCTAAAAGAGATCGTTGGAGTGCTAAAAAGGGGTCGTCGGAGGTCGACGAGGTCGAGAAATGCAACGGCTAGGGTTTTGGAGGTTGGCAAGGTCGAGAGATGTAGCGCCTAGGGTTTTGAAAGTGCTTCGAAGGTCGTCGGCTAGGGTTTGGCTTACGAAGGTTGGTGGCAAGGGTTTGGGTTGGTTTTCAGAGTCGAAGGCTAGGGTTTGATGTGCAAAGATCGGCGACTGAGGTCGAAGGCTAGGGTTTGAGGTTTACGAGGGTCGAAGGCTAGCATTAGGGTTTTCAGGAGTAGCGAAGATTGTCAAGTAGGGTTTGCGTAGCAGCTAGGGTTTACAAAGGAAGACGGACTGCAATGGTTCATGCGAAAGAGGGAAGAAAGCTTCGTCTCCGTCAGAGAAGAGGGGATCGTCGGCGCGAGAGGGGGGCGGCGACGGCGCCGGTGTCGAAAAAAGGGAAGAAAACAATTGGCGGCAAGGTTAGGGCTCTGATACCATGATAGCAAAGTCAAGTATTATTGCTACACAAAAACTTGAATTGCAATAAAAGAATACATCAAATATATAGGCTATAAAAATCTTAATAATGGTAATATACTAACTAGGAAACTAAATTATAATAACAAAAAAATATCAGCAATAATGATAATATATTTTAACAATCTTAATAACAGGAAAGTATCCCAATAATATATTCTCACATTAGTGAGAGAGTGTATGAACTTATTGAATCTAACTGAACGCATAGCCAATCATAGGGCAAAATGGTGAAAAATAGTTCATGTAGCCAACCGTAAATTATTGGAACAAAAGACTTAGTTGGGTTGGTTTGTTTTAGTTTAGCTACGGATATATAAAATTTCATGAATAAGCAACAAACATATTAGTCCGAAACTGGAAAAGCAACAAGGGAATGCTAACCCAATGGACATCAAACAAAAAGCTAAACCAAGGGTCTCCAGTGACCCATCCAAAAAGTATACACCTTGCAAAACTAGAATCAACAAATGTAATGACTCAAATGAACTACTAACTCAATAATTTGATTAAAGAGCCCATCTTCCACCAAGGTAGGATGGGATATCACAACAAAATCTTCTAAGTCAAAGTCAGTTACAGAGCTATTGTCCAAGTATTGCTACACGCTGAGTGGACAACACCCCACCCCATCACGAACAGGCGACGTGCAGAGAGAGAGAGAGAGAGGGAGAGATGCAACTTTACAATATAGCAACAAAAACTCTTTAAGCTTATACATAAGTTAACTACCTCCTACTACGTTCTCCCAAAGTGATACACATAATGTAAAGGCTTGTAGAGGCATCAAAAGTCACCTTTCCACCAAACTCTCCCTGCCATACATGCTCACCAAGAATGCAGATAATCCACCACAACACTTCCGGGAATTACCAGAATGTCATAAACATCAAAAAATTCAAATGTCATAAATCCCTCACTCACCTAGAATGTAAAAGCACATGAGGGTCATTTTCCCCTATTTATCGTGATATGTTGCCTTCATATAACATTGTCAATGGTAAGGATCTTCTACTAAGAAGCATCCCAAAAAACAAAAAACACTTTTTGAAAGATATCTTCCCAATATAAAGAAGCATCATCTACTAAAACAGTCGTTACATAAAAAGATTTTGCAGCTCCGTTACCATTATGGAATTTTTTATTGGATACAAACAATTTGCAAAGGTATCCTCCGTCACAGGCTGTAACATCGATATTGGGTTGGGGCCAAAGTTTTTAGATATGTTTCTATGTTTCTAAATTATGACTTAATTTTTATTGTCTGCCAATCTTAATATTTTGTCAATTTTTCATTTTCCATTTTCCATTTTAATATTCTATGATTGCCAATCCTAATTTCTTCATTCTATATTACTACTTGGTCAGCATAAGATTGGATCTACAAATATGTTCAAATGGTAAGCTACTAATTGGAAAGTTTAGACCCACCCGCATAAGAATTTTAACAAGATTCTCTACCACATTCTTCTTAGGTGAAATTCGATTAATAGATGAAATTCACCACTTTTTCAACCTTAAAACTAAAAAAATTATCCACCACCAATGATTTGAAAATTTTAGCTACTATAGAGAGTGCCATTTTAACTATGTATACCCTCACCTATGCCGCAGGGAGAATGCAATTTGAACTATTTACACCCTCAACACACACACCCATTAAGTGTGGCCAAGCTCCTAACTGTAAGAGGGTTAAATATGAGAGTTGAATAGAGGACCTTGCCAGTTATGATGTCATGTGAAGTCACAAACTTCCAAAAAAGCTTATTGTTAGGAAATATTCCCAACGATGTGTATCATGCTATTGAACTGCCCCCTCACGTGTGATCACCGCTCCCGCATGCAAAGGTAAACAAACATAGATAGACACTAAATAGGGTGAACAAACTAATAAAATAGTGGCACACTAACAAACATAACGAGTGAATAAACACAATCAATGTTTGATTCAACTTAAATAAAGTTGATATGAGCTTATAAAAAGTTGGCTTAAAAAAACATCTAAAACTTACATTTCAAGAAGCTAGCTTTTTAAGAAGGTTGTGAATAGGGAGTGACAAGATGTGCGTTTGACGTATGTATACATTAAACCAAGCTACTTATATTACTATTTCATGGAGCATAGTTATTGGAAGTGTTAAGCGCACTGAGACGCCAAAGGTCTTTTGGAGACGCTGGCTTTATTGAAACAAGGCACACATCAAAAAAACTAGCAAATAGCATGGACAATTACTTCAAAATGCAATATAGGCAAATTAAGATTTACATGTTATAAATACTAAGATAAAGAGAGAAAAAAAAAGTTTAATACACATTTTCCATTCCAAAAACTATGAAAAAATCTACCACTCTTAAATAATCAAAACTTTTTACTTAGACAAGTTCTAAATAGAAAAATTCACAAAAGTAAGATATAAATAAAACATTTATTTTTCTCAACATTCCCCTACCAAAAGAATATTTCAATAACTAATTCGAAACCAGCATTCCACAACATTCCAGACACCCAAAAGTAACAACATAATTTCCCACAAACAAAAAAGATCCATAGGCACGTGCATATTAAATAAAGAACCACACATATTCAATCTCAGCACAATCCCTAAATATGAGGATATTGACCTCCATGTTAATCACATACCCAAAAAAAAAAAAAGTAATGCATGATGAGCAAAATTCTGAAACACAGCAACTACAGAGGACTGAAGGAGAAAGTATGAAAGAGTGCAAGCCTCCATCCAGAACTAGGATCTATAAGAATTACTTATTATAAATAAAATGAGTATGGGGCATAAAAATACAACACAAATTCATAACATGCAGAAACTCATATCATTTTGGTGGGTAAGTGCTACCTTTTTAGAGCCTAAGATCATATTCCAAGATGAGACCCTAAGAAAATATTGGAGACGGTATTGTAAGATGAGACAACTCACCTGGGAGAATAATATCAGTTGGTTCAGATAAACTGAGTTCCCCCACAACTGAATCTGAACGAAGTGGTGTATATCTGTCATAGACATTGAACAAATTTTTCAAAGAATATACTAATTCGGCAAAAGAATTAATGGCAAAAAAATTTCAATTGAATGAATTCATGACCCACTGAGCAACATCACACTAGGCTGTATGTAGCACAATAAGATTATTGAAAAAAACAAATTATTTGGTGCAATAATAGATGGGAAGCTAGAAAACCAATTAATTTCGTCAACATGGCCTTAGCTTCCATATTACTAGATATTGCAAAACTATCTGTGACCAGTAATTGATGATACCATCTTTCTAACAAAAATATGACCGAGTTTTAGAGCAAAATAGTATTCCTAATTCCACCACTTAACTGAGTATGTGCCAATTATATTTCTCCTAAAAGATGAATTAGATCATTAGACTGCAAGAGCCTCTATGCGGTCCAAGGTTTTGGCAGATATGTATCCGGATTTTGAACTTGCAATACTGATACTTACCCATAGATCGTTCCATTGTTTGATATCGGCTGATACAAGCCATATTATTGACCCCGATATTACTTATCCAAAAAAAAGTATTACCGACACCACTACATGTCCCGATCCCGCTATTTAAAACCCTAATGTGTTCAAACATCCTTGACAATCCATTCATTATACTTCAATCAACATATTTTGGTTCTTGAGTCGGAAGAAATTATTATATTCTGTCAAATGGCCTTTTATATCCCGTAATAGGAAAGTGTTGTTAAGATTCTCATACAAGTAGATCATATTTTTTGTGGAAAATTACACTACAAAATATGGAGATATTTAGGTAGTTTTCCTACTTTGACGGTAAATAGCAGTGCGTTAAG
>JAOTRH010000026.1:4852254-4871076 GCA_034768845.1 Heliamphora exappendiculata | reverse complement strand
TGTGGAAAATTACACTACAAAATATGGAGATATTTAGGTAGTTTTCCTACTTTGACGGTAAATAGCAGTGCGTTAAGCATATTCAATTCTTAGTTAAGGATGGAAAGTAGGTGACATTTGGCATGATTAATGATTTGATTTCTATTGTTTGGAAAAAACCTTTCTTCCTTTGTAGAGGGTTAGTAGTGAACAAGAATGTATCTGCATTGCACTTAGATGTGGAGGTGATGGATTTGTTTGAGATGTCCAATTTTAATGGTGCACCAAAGGATTGGGATATTGATGATGTGAGGCCCTGGGAAAATCTTCACTGGAGAGAGAGGGGAAGACGATGAGAAGAAATGGGGTGCTTCGAGCCCAGGGGTGTTGACTGCAATGGGAAAGAATGTCCTTCCTTGAAAAGTGTTGGTGCACACAGGCACCTTGCAAGGCTGCAGAAAGCAGTAGGAAGTAAAGATAGAAGACAAAAATACTTACTAACGATGCTCTTAGCCATTAGATGTGGTATTCTGATGCAAGGGAAATCCTGATGTGATATTTTGATGGGTGACAGGGAGGGGGAACTCTACACAAGGTTTTTAAGGATTTTGGTAGAAAATAATGTTCCTGATAGATAAGGTATATCTTCCACTCGTATAAAGATGTTTGAGATACAACTACATAAACCTGACGTATACTTTATACAAATAACCTTAATTTGGCAATTTTGTCTCCCTTGTTTTATTCTGCCCATCTTAAGGATTTGATTATGCATTCCTGCATACGTTATCCCTTGATTTGTCTGGCAATCATGGGATTTAATAACGTGTTCCAGTACAAACCTTGGCCACCTCTGAGGGAAAACCTCCGAATACTTGCAATCACCTACAAATCACAAGTATCAATTAAGATCAGAACACTTCAAACAATGATCGAACACAAGACCGCCGCATTTGTGGTTGATCCAAATGACGGCCTTAAACCGCTAAACTACCCTAACGGGTTCATACGAAGGATTTGATAACGCGTTCTCGTACATATGGTCAATGCAACTCGACACAAAAGACAAGTAGCCTTCATTGTGTTATCCTCATCTTCTTCCCAAGGTATAATAGCAGAATTTGTTGTGCTTTCCCTTGCATTCATTACATCTCTTTGTTAGCCATCTAATACTTTCACCATGGTTAATATATCATCAAATATTCAACTTCATCTCCTCTTGCATTGTTAGGCCTTTTTAAGACAGACATACTTCATTTTATTTATAGTTACCCACCCGAATCTCTTCGTAATTCTCCAGATTACCAACAGTGGATTTGTTGCAATTGTGTGATTCTTTCTTAGATTGTTAACGATCTCACAACGGACATAGCCAGTAGTGTTATGTACACTTCTACTGCCCTTGAAGAATGGATTGGTCTTCTTACGCAACACTGTCACAAAAAAATTAAAAAAGAGAGAAAAAACACTCAGTTTGTAAATCCGGCATAACATCTAAGATCTCTATTTCGGTATATATCACCATTCTCAAAAGCCTTCGGGATGAGATATTCTTTTAATTATTACCCTTGTTATTCTGGTTCCCTCAGAAATCTTATGGAATGGTTATTCTGATGATTGCATTGTGGAATTCCTCATGTATTTGATCCTACAGCACTACAAGGAATCAAATTCATTTAATGAACCCTGCTTGTGTCAAACAGTCATACTTAATTTTGTCACTAGAAGTATGCTGTCATTCCATTTATGAAACTACAGTTCATACACTTGTACAATCTTATATGGCGGACACACGATGATGATGGTACACGTCATAATCCAAGTGGTATAAAGTCTCATTATCACTGCACCTAATGAGATATAGACAGTCAAAGTGAGTCATGTTCCTACAAGAATAGATATCATCCCACTTGAAAGTATTTCAAATCGGTGGACAGTATAACACCAAGTTGCCACATCTAATCCTGATTCTACACCATTTATTGTTGCTGCTCAGAGTGCCTCACACAACCTGACACATCCATTGTTGTATCGCCATAAATTATAGACAAGATAGTCAGTTGTCGGCACTTCACTCTGTCAGCTAATGTGCAAGTAATATCTTTTGTTTTTCCTATGTTCTCTCTTCGCATTGTTGAATAGTGATTGTAGTGCAAATGAACAAATGGCTTCTCATTTCATTCCTTGTTAAAAAGCCTCTATGGATCACATATAGCAAATTTAATCTTTAGGGAGATAGTTCATTTGCATGGGATACCTAGGGCATTCACTTTCCATAGAGAATAAATTTTGGAACTGATTTTCAAAGAGTTAAACCTGGAATTACCCTTCAGTTTAGTAGTGCATCTCGTTCACTAACAGATGAGCAAACTGGGGTAGACTATGGCAATTCATTGAGATGTTAAGCAAGTGGACGACCACACCAATACGACTTAATTTTACTACAAACCGAATTTGCATCATGCTATTCCTTGAATCTTTTTTTAAATCGACAAATACACACACCCACTCCCACATCCTACTCTTGCCAAGGCTTGAACACTTCACCTCACATTTAAAAGTATGGCACCCAAACCATTGGGCCAAAGACCTCTTGGAGTTCCTTGAATAAATCAACAGGAAAATCAACTTTTGAAATCATTTATGGTCATCCTATTTCCATCTTGATCGATCTTCTATTCTTACAATGGTTATTGTAATGTTAGGGTTGATTATATTATTTAGTGGAAGATTTGATAATGGTACTTTTTGAATGAGAGAGATTTCAAGCAAAGTCATATGGAAAATTGAGTCAAAGCAAGATTGGTCACTTTCACATTTCAAGCAAAATCATATGGAAAATTGAGTCAAAGTAAGATTGGTCATTTTCACATTTCAAGCAAAATCATATGGAAAATTGACTCAAAGTAAGATTGGTCATTTTCACATTCCTAAGAAATTATCTTAAGATGCCTATCTTCTAGATCTTTCTTGTTACAGATGTATCCAAACATGACAAGGTGCATATCAAGGATGTTGTTGACATCAGGATTACAAAGACACGTGGTGCGGCGCGCCAAAAGTTTTTGGTTCATTAGAGAGATACACCATTAACTGATGGTCCTCGGATTGACAAGGTCAAGTAAAGAAGACGTCAAGAGGGTTTGTTCTAATGATTTTCAGAGACTCTATAGACAGAGTCGAGTTTTTGCCACTCGAGGGGAACTAATGTAACTTAGGGTTAAGTTTCATAATTTGGATATTATTTTGTTTTATTTACATTGGTTTGAACTATGTTTTGCTGGGTTTTTTTTTAACAATGGTTTGGCGAAGTCCACATACTTCAATTATCTTTTGGCATTCCCCTATAGAGTGGTGCAACTTGAGCAAAGGGATGAGGGTTTAATATCTATATAAACCTCAATTCTCTCTCAATTCAGGTTCTGTTGATTGAAAGGGAAAACCATGACTGTTGGTTCTCTCTTTCCCCTCTCCACTCGTTCCCTTCTCTTCCTCTCTAGATCTCTGGTTTCCTCCAGCTCCTTCTACCTAGTTATCATTGCTGCTTCTATGTTGCATCTCAAACTCTCTGCCTTGCATATCTGTTGATATTTCTCAACACCTCTTCTTGTCCTTCTTCCTCTCCCATTGCTTCTTCTTCCCCTTTAATTCCTTTCTCCAAAACTTCTCCTCCAAAGCTATTATCTGCATCTTTTATCTAGTTTCTTTCTTGAAACTTCTTCATTCTCAGCATCTTCTTTTCTGCAGCTGTGATTGCTGCCACCTTCTTCTTCCTCCTCTACTGCTTCTCCCACATTTACTCTTTATTTACATACCATTTGTTCCCTCTTTGTGTTGTTTCTTCTCTGTTGTACCTGCTCAGCAGCTCCTACTGATATTTTCTTCACACTCTTGCTGCTACTGACATATTCGTCTCCTTTGATATTGCTCATCACTCCGCAATTGTTGCCCCCTTTCATTCGGACCGCACAGAGATATGCATAAATAGAATTTCCCCTATACAGAATGGAAGATTTTCTGGTTTGCATGCCAATGAATAAGCTAGTTGTGGGTCATCTAAAATCAAACCATCCAATTTACCGAAATTCGAAGCGAGAAAGGGTAACTAAAACAAGATGCTACTCCAGGCATTTCCAAGCAAGGAATGTATATTTATTTCTCGTTTTCAGAAGATATTCTTAGGTCATTTGGGGGATATCTTGCCCTTCCCTTTCTCCATACAAACCCTGCCAAATTCTGTATGGGAGCACTGAATCAATGAAGTATAAAATCTGGGTTTACTTTTTTAGGGGAAATTTGGTGGGAGGAACCTCACAATATGAATTTTTAATGCATCAAATTCGAGCAATCTTTTGTTCATGCGATAAATCCAGGTGCGCAATTTTTTTCATGCGAGAATTTCAGAAGCATACCTAATTTTAGTATTCAAACTTTAAAATGACAAAAAATTTACCCTACACATCCATTTTCATATAATCCATATTTTATTATTACGCCAACCAAACTCTATCAAACCAAAGCCATATTCATTATGCAAATCTTCATAAAACAGAAACAAGAAAATTTAGAGTTACAACAAAGTTAAATTGCAAGATTAAATTTATCTCTGCAATCAAAATTACTCAAAAAAAAACCATCAAATTAAAACATGCATGCATATAATTTTAAAATTTTTAATTTTATTAAAGAGATAAACATGTTAAATTTGCAGAGTTAAATTTATCGTTGCCACTATCATTACTCAACAAAATTATCAAACTATTTCGTCATGTTGATAAGCACATACATAACATTCACATGAAACATTTTTAAATAGATAAACATGTTAAACTTGTGGAGTTAAATTTATCTTTCGATTCGAAATTGCTCATAAAATTACGAAATTAATTATCCCTAAGCAAATATAAAAAAATGCATATGAAACAGTTTTAAAAAAATTCAATTCTATTGTGTGTAAAAATTGAACAATAAAATCAATATAAACTAAAACATATTGAACTTTCACAGTTAATTTTTTGCAAGAAACTATCAATGCAATTGTCAGTACTTATGTGTAAGTATCTATAAACCAACTTTCAAATATCACAAGTGATTATTTTCTCTTAGATGAATGAACCGAGCTAACCACCACACCATCTCTATTCTAAGTCAGCCAAGTTAATTTCTAATATTTGTCAAACCTTGTTACCAATTTTTCATTCCTCTGCTTTTTTCCATTTATTATTTTTTTCAATTAATACTTATGCTCCAAAGTCTAAGACAATTTTTTTTTTTTTTTTGTATAAGAGGGGGCTACAAAGCCCGAAAAAGTAAACAAACAAGATACTAGTCTGGGGTACCACCAGAACTCAACTCCAAATTCAATAGAGAATCAACTACCTCGAAATCAATAACAAAATCACTACCAGGGGAAAATAGTCAATGAACACTAATTGTTCGAGTTAACGTGTAAAGAAATTAACCTTTAAAGTTTTTATCGAAAGAGAAGAGAAAACAAGGAGAAAAAATTAGAGTTTTAAGAACATAATCATTCCTCTCTCACTGACAATTATTTATATTAAATGAATATACGATACAATGACAAAAATACCCTTAATACAGAAAATAAAGACTCTAGCACTCTCCCTCAAGCTGAAGCATAAAGGTTAAATATGCTAGCTTAGAAGACAAGTGAAAAAAAAGACGAAAGAGGCAAGAGTTGGGTGAAGAAATCGCCAATCTGATCTCCCAAACGAATATAGGGAGTGATAATCCTTTTTTGCAGCAACAAGTCTCGGATGAAGTGACAATCAACCTCAATATGTTCGGTCTGCTCATGAAAGACTGAATTATTTGCAACAAAAATCACAACTTAGTTATCACAAAACGTTTGCATTGGGGCAGGAGGAGTAAGCCCAAAATCAAGCAGAAAATAGTGGAACCACAGCATCTCGGAGGCAGTATAGGCCATAGCATGATATTCATCCTCGGCACTTGAGGGAGCTACCACAAATTTCTTTTTACCCCGCCAGGTGGCAAGATTTTCACCAACGAAAGTATAGTATCCCGATGTTGACCGCCAATCAAAACGACTACCAGCCCAATAAGCATCACTGAAGCCATTAATAAACAAAGTTGTCGCGAGCCGATATAATAAGTCGCGACCGGAAGCACTCTTCAAATACCTTAAAATACGACAAACAACATCATAATGAGGCTAGCGCGGAGAATACATAAATTGACCAACCACCCCAACAACATACATAATGTCGGGGTGAGTAACCGTGAGATAAATGAGTTTACCCACTAAGTGACGATAGTGACCAATATTAGAAAAGAGAGCGCAAGACTCAGCATCAAGCTTGATAGTGGAATCATAAGAATATCAACTGGACGAGCACCAAGAAAACCAGTCTCAGAAATAAAGTGAATGGCATACTTGCATTGGGATAAAGGGATGTTGCGAGAGGAACAAACAATCTCAATTCTAAGAAAGTAATGAAGTAGGCCCAAGTTCTTAGTATGAAATTGTTGAGCCAAATACTGTTTCAAGGCAACAATACCAGCCGAGTCATTGCCGAAAATAATAATGTCGTCAACATAAACAATTAACACAATAGTACTAGTCGAAAAATGATGAACAAATACGAAGTGATCGGATGAAGATTGCTAAAAACCATACTCAATGACAACAGAACTGAAGCAATCAAACCAGGCACGAGCAGATTGCTTCGGACCATAGAGAGCCTTGTGTAAGCGACAAACGAGATTCTCACTTCCAGACACAACATAGCTAAGTGGTTGAGCCATATAGACTTTTTCCTGTAGATTACCATGAAAAAATGTATTCTTAATATCCAACTGATATAAAGTCTAAGAACGACTAACAACAACGGAAAGAAAATGCGAACAGAATTAAGGTGAGCCACCCGTGAAAATGTCTCCAAATATTCAACTCTACAGCTTTAAGTGTAGCCTTTGGCAACGAGATGAGTATTAAGACGTTTAATAGACCCATCAGGAAGATATTTGATGGTATATACCCAACGACAACTAATAGTTTGTTTGCCTGGAGGAAGAGAAGTAAGCTCCAAAGTGTGATTGTGATGAACGGCACTCATTTCCTCATCTATAGCTTACTTCCAACCAGATATAAACAGCGCCTGCTTATGAGAAGTGGGAAGAAAAACAACAAACACGGCAGTAGCAAAGGAAAGAGAACAAGAGATGCGACTATTGCAAACATACAAAGCAACAGGGTGTTGAGTACAAGTACGTTTATCTCGACGTAATACAGTGGGTAAGTCATCATCACCAGAGGAAGGGAGCAAAGCAAGATCCTTCGACGGAGAAAATGCTGGGGTCGGGCTAAAAGAAACAATGGGTTGACCACAAGAGCGCTGATATACCTGCAAGGGGCAAGACGAGGGCAACGACATAGAAAGAGGGAAAGTCAGAGACTCTCCCTCACAGCAAGAAAGAAGGTCAAAAGACAACTCTTGACCAGAAGAGGAAAAAAAAAGTAAACTCAAAGAAAGTGACATCAGCACTTACAAAGTAGCGACGAGACTCAGGATGATAACACTTATACCCCTTTTGAGTCATAGAGTAATCGAGAAACACACATTTACGGGCATGAAGTAAAAGCTTGTCAAGGCCGAGATCGAATATGTGAACAAAGGCAATACAGCCAAACACACGAGGAGTAACAGAGGAAGTAGATGAAGTAACATATAAGAGGGAGAAAGAAGACTTCCGAAGAAGGACAACATAAGGCATACAATTTATCAGATGTTAAGCAGTAAGAACGGCATCACCCCATGTGAAAAAGTAAGGTACAGGCAACATCTAGTAAATAACGATGCTTACGTTCAGCAACACTACTCTGTTAAGATGTATGAGCACAACTAGTTTAATGAATAATACCACGACCATTACAAAAGGAAGCAACAACAGACTATGTATTCTAAGGCATTATCAAATCAAAGAACCTTAATGCGCTAACCAAATTGTGTAAAACTTTCATTATAAAACTTAGTGAGAATATAAGGTAACTCAGATCTATTTTTCATCAAAAAATGTCAAGTTATACGCGAAAAGTCATTGACAAAGATAACAAAATACGAATATTCATTAACAGTAGGAGTTCGTGAAGGACCCCAAATGTCCGTATGGACTATATGAAAAGACGCAAACGCACGACTATGACTACTACGAGGAAACGAACTACGGTAATGCTTGCCGAATTGATAAGCATCACATTCTAAGGACGGAATAGCTAACTTTAATTTGTCCAAAGATGGATGACCAAAGCGAAGATGCCACGAAAGTGGAGAGACAGAAGCACTCAATGCAGACGCATGGGAACAAGATGGTGGTGCAGTATACAAGTAGCATAAGCCATCTTTCTCATGCCCCGAACCAATCACCTCTGAGTCTGGAGGTCCTGAAACACATAAGAGGAAGGAGAAAAGATTATAGAGCAATTCAAGATTTTAGTTAATTAACTCGCATATAGCAAATTAAATGAAAAATCGGGAACAAAAAAACTCGAAAATAAAGACAATGATGAGGTGGGATCTATGAAGCACGGATACGGATACATAATAGGATACGATACGATACGAATATGGTGATACGGCAAAATTAAAAAAGTAAGATACAGGTACAGCTAGGATATGTTTGTAAAAAAAAAATTATAGTTTGTAGTATTGTATTATTTATAAAACTAAACTAAAAACAAGAGTTAATTCATTTTGTTCTTACTTTGAAACGTTCAATAACTATCCAAGTCAAAAATAACTAAATAAGTAATAAATAAAAAAGATTTCTCATTGACCATAAAAAAATATCTAAATGGTAGTACATTCATAACAATAAAACTAAAAGATCAACTAAAAAAAAAAATTAAAATGCATCCAAAAAGTATCCCAAGCGTATACAAAACCTATCCCGAGCGTATCCAAAATGTATCCGAAATTGAAAAAGTAAAAAATTATTTTTAGATACTTCTCAGGCATATTTGATACGTATCCTTGCGTATCGGGCGCCTATCGATATCCGATACTTATACGGCACTATTTTCGGAGTATCCGTGCTTCATAGGGTGGGATGAAGTACACCCTGCTCATTAACTAAACGAGACGAGCAATCAACTTAAAACAATAAGATGGTGATTGCGAGTCAAATTAGAAGACAAGGAAGAATTACCAAACATATGAGAAGTGACACCAGAATCTATGACTCAAGTGGAAGAAGAAACAATAGCACGTGCAATGGTACCCAAGGTTGCTAAAGTAGCAATAGAAGTGGAAGGATAAGCAGTGCATAAAGTCTAAACCAACTCACTAAATTGGGTGGTGTGTCATGAGAACCAGATGAAGATGCGTCCTAACTGCTGGATGATATAGGTGGCGGATATTGGAAAGTCCCTTCAGTTGCAAGATGAACAGAATTGGGCTTGCCATATTTTTTCCAACAGTATGGTTCTATATGATTAGTGCCACCATAATGATTACATTTCCAATCACCCCGATTACCGGATCGACCACCACAACCATCATGACTGTTACCACGACTGCCACCAATGAAGACTAAAGCGGAAACTTCAAAAATATGAAGAGGAGAATGCGGAGCAGCAAATGAGTGACCCAAGGACAAACGTAAGAGCCTAAGAATATGCATTAGCAGCAGTAAGTAAAGTCTCCTTAGCCAAAATCTGATCTCCAAATCCCCACAAGTCAGGATCCAAACCACAAAGAAGAGAAGCAACCATAAAGTCCTCCTAATGGCGTCTCTGTTGCAATAATCTGTGGTGAGAGGACGATGTTGTAACAGTTGATCCCACAAACTCTTCAGATTGCTATAATATTCAGCTAATAGCTTACTAGACTATTTAGTGTTGAAAATTTGCTCAAAAAGCTCACATACTCGAGAAACATTACTTTGGGTACAGAAGGAGTCTGCAACAGAATCCAAAAAAATTTTCGACGTATCACAAAATTCGACGGTAGTGGCAATATGAGGCTCCACTATACCACAACTATGCCACAACCAACCCATAATCACCGAGTCTGTACTTTCCCAATTGATAAGTTTAGAATTGCCAGTTACAGTGGGAAGGTCGGTAATATAGCTCAATCGTCTCTTCCCTTTAAGAAAAACATTAAAAGCATGAGCTCAAGCCAAATAATTCAATCCATTCAAACGCTTAGAGGTAACATAGCGAGGCAAGTCATCATCTTTGAGGTCAAAGGACTTTGTCTCAGCCATGGCAACTGCACCCCCTTGTGAAACAAAAATGAACCTCGAAATAAAGGACAATCAGCATCCGTGCAATCGGCAACATCACGCTGACATCATCGTACAAATAACGTCAGCACGCCGTTTCTATTTCTCGATACATTTCAGAATGATAAGGATAGTTCTAAAGTTGGATCGATGCTCTGATACCAAGTTAAAGTGTAAAGAAATTAACTTTTAAGGTTTTAGAGAAAAAAGAGAAGACAGAGAGAAAAAATTAGGATTATATGAACATAATCAGTCCTCTTCCTGACATCTATTTATATTAAATGAATATACGGCACAATAACAAAAATACCCTTAATGCAGAAAAGAAAAACCCTAACATATTGATTAATGCGGATGTAACATATGAAAACAGTTAGGGGAGGACTTAACGAATGAAAACAGTTACTGGTAGACTCAAAAAACTAGGGAGAAAATAAGCGAATTAGAATTAATGAAGAAGAAAAACTATTGTGGGGGGTAATAATACCCATTTGACCTCTTGTTTTTTTCTTTTTTGAAGTTTTGAGCATCATTCTTTTTCATTTACATCAAGTCATCCACTTGGGACCTTTGGCTCAATGGTATGGGTGTTAGCCTCCCAAATGAGAAGTTGGGAGTACAAACCTTGCTAAGTGCAAGGTGTGGGAGTTATAAGTGTGTGAGTATTTACTGTTCAAAAAAAAAGTCATCCACTTGGGAAACCGCGTTCCCTCTCAATTCTATTTTAAAAAAATAACATTTTATCAACCCCCTTCACTCTCCAAAAGTTAGCTAGTTTTTTAATAAACCCAAAAAAATATAGAAGATTCCTTACAACGACTATTTTGGACATCATAAATATATGATGAGTGCATCTTAGCACGCCTTTTTGGTGCTCTTTGCGATATATCTTATAAGAAAAGCCAAGAGATGTGGGAGAGAGGGGGAGGAAAAAGGTATTTTCCCTCATGCTCTTTGTGACCTCCCATCCCACATTGGACTGGAAGAAAGATCTAATACCATATAAGTGAAGATTTGGAACAATCCCCATACAAGAACATTTTCCAGGGAAACGTGGGATGGGCCATTACAAATTTGATATCAGGGGATTGTTACACTCTCCTTCCCGGGTATCACCATTTACAGATAAAGATACAAATGACTTTATAAACGCTTAAGAGATTCATCACAATTATTTACATAAAAGCTTAAATTGCAAATGATTTCAAAATTGAAGTTATTCAAATAAAAGATAGACATAACTTAAGATATAGTATATATACTGATAAGGATGTTCTTGGCTTTTTCTGGTAACATTGATTAGCGTTTGGACAGTAACTGTAACAGTGTAATAAAATCATTTTGTAAGCATCATCTTCGAGTATGGACTACTAAGCAGAGAGAGAGAGAGAGAGAGAGAGAGTAGATAGTTACCCAAACAACAAACGGCAACTATAGTCTGAATCTGTAACTTGGTAAGTCCTAGAATTTGCTCCATTAATAAGAAGGATAGTTCCCTCACTAGTTTCTCTATACCAGCTAAACAGGCTGGGTCCTTCATATCCACCAAAATATTCTCCTTCCCCAAAATAAGTACCGGATGACAACTCCTTTACATGAACATTAGAAACTACTGGAAGAGCTGCCACATCATTTCACCTTAATATGTTAGGGATAAATAAATATGCAGAACCACAGGCATGATTGAGGTCAAAAGAAAGTAATTATGATCCCTCAGAGGCAACCAATAATGTAGGACAACTAGTTGATGGCTACAAATATACACATACTATGCAAGATTCAGATGAAGCAAAATTAGCATCTAGAAACCACCCACTCATCATTTTTTTGACATCATCATTGTAACGGTGGATCTGGCTGCTGACAATTTTTCGTGGTAGAACATTTATCAACCATGCCATGGATCCAGTGGAAAGAAAAACAAAAATGAACCTCAAAGTAGAGGACAACAAAGTTGTACCAGGAGTAACTGGAGAATCGCAAACTGATACTAGCGGCTTTCCATGTTTTCCATCTGCACGAGTTGGCAGCCAATACAAAGCCAAATAAGCCCCCACATCTTCCAGAGATGGTGTGTATTTTCTGCCACAGTCATTTGTCATTTCCTTTAGCTTATTTGCAAGGTATACGGTTCAATACTTGAAATGCACAACACTAATATTGCAGAACTTACTCTGTTTTTCCACATAAAAAGACATCGTCACTAGCTTTAGATATGACAACAAGAGCAGACCCATGTAATTTGTTTTTTGTTCTGTACCAAATATATTCCCCATCACCTTCCTCTCCACCAAAGTATGTCTTTTGAGGGACAACCAACTTGTCTTCACAGCAATCAGGAATTACAAGCTTCACACCCAGCGGTTCCGCTATTACAGGAAAATATAGCCATTCGTATAGAACAGATTAACACAAAAAAGTATAGTGAATTTGAAGATAAAGCAATATATAGATATAATATAACATAGAGATACCAAATGTTTTTATTATATTTCAAAAAAAGAAAAATTGGAACAAGATCTTGGCCAATTTTAACAAAGCATGTCATTAATCTTGAGCTCTTTCTTTTTTTGATTGACAACGAAGAAGAAAGTCATATAAGGAGGGAGGGGGAGAGAGAGAGAGAGAGAGAGAGAGAGAATAAGGAGGGGCACAAGAAGTTCACTGGTGAAAGAAACAAAAAACGAAAGAAAAATAAACAAGAAACCGCTCTCCAATCTCTAAAAATCAAGAAAGGTCGAATCCCCTTAGACTGTGGAGACCACAAGGAATTAATAGCATCAAACTTATCCTTGAATATCCTAGCATTGTGTTCCAATCATATAAATCAAAATAAAGAAAAGGAAGCACACAACCACAATATTTTACCCTCCTTTTCAAACCAAACCAAACTAAACCTTTGTCCCAATCAATTGGGGTCGGCTACATGAATCCTTTTACGCTATTCTACTCTGTTAAGAGCCATATCTTCAGTTAGTTTTAATATATTCATATCTTTCTTTAATACGGCATCCCATGTCAATTTAGGTCTACTCTCCCTAGTGTTTTTATTACTCGTGATCTTGTCACTTTTTCTAGCTACTGCATCAAGTGGTCTACGTTGTATGTGTCCAAACCACCTTAATCTATTTTCTCTCAACTTGTCCTCAATTGGTGCAACCCCTACCATTCCATGAGTTTTTTCATTCATAATTTTATCTTTTCTAGCTTTACCACACATCCATTTTAACATTCTCATCTCCGCAATACTTATCTTATTTATGTAATCTTTCTTAGCAGCCCAACATTCTGTCCCATATAAAATTGTTGGTCTAATAGATGTCCTATAAAATTTTTCTTATAATCTTATAAGCATCTGTCGATCACACAAAACTCCAGAAGCACTCATCCACTTGGGCCAACCAACTTTGATTCTAAGGGTTTCATCATTTGCAACCTCTCCATCTTGGTTAATAATCGAATCTAAATAATGAAAATATTCACTCTTAGGTATCTGTTGGTTTTGAATCTTTACTTTTTCATCATTTATAATTCTATTACTGCTAAAATTATATTCTATATATTCAATTTTATTTCTACTTATTCGAAACTCTTTTGATTCCAAAACTTCCCTCCACATTCTAACTTAGCACTAACCCCACTCCTAGTCTCATCGACTAAGACAATATCATCAGCAAACAACATACAGTATAGGACCTCATTCTGAATATATTTAGTCAATGCATCCATAACTAAAACAAATATATAAGGACTCAAAGCCGATCCTTGGTGTAATCCTATTATAATCGAGAATTCACTTGTTTCTCTTGCAAGAGATCTAATTGTTGTGACGGCTCCATCATACATGTCTCTTATCACATCAATGTAACCCATTGTCACACCCTTACTCTCCAACGCCCACCATATGATAGCATATGAGAGAAAAAAGCCAAAGCAACCCAACTAGAAACCATCATCAGGAATAATTGATGGCATAAAAGCAATATTAAAGGACAATGCAAAAATAAGGGATCCAATGACTCCTCACTCCTACCCACGATGCACCATTGACGACAAAAATAGCAATTAGGTCTCCTTCTTTGAAAGGTGTCAATAGTCCGAAGACTTCTATGAGCCAAAGATTACATCTTTAAGTGGCACAACGGCTTTAAAAAAATTGAAATGAGGAAAATAAGGAAATTCTTGATTATCATTGATTTTATCACAAATAAAAAGCATACTAGTAAATATCCCCAAAAAATGAGGAAACCACACTCAGCTGTCATTGACATTTGGACTCAACTAGAAGTTACGAAGTATTAACAACAAAGATGCCATTTCGACCACTCATGGCCATTGAAATTTCTAATGAAAATAAAGACTCAGTGAGATTTGGGATGAATAACAAAGAGCTATAGAAGCAATACAAATATTATGAAATTATGATCCTGAACCAAGCCAAATCAAACCAAACCAAGCCTTTGTTCCAATCAATTTGGGTCGATTACAAGAATCCTTTTACACTATTCTGCTTAGTTAAGAAAAATATCTTTAGTTAGTTTACATAAATTCATATATTTTCTTAATACGGCATCCCAAGTTAATTTAAGTTTACCCATACTCATGATATTGTCGCTTTTCTTTACTACTACATAAATTGATTTACGTTGTATGTGTCCAAACCATATTTATTTATTTTCTCTTGTCTTGTCTTCAATTAATGCACCACTTACCTTTCCATATTTTTTTCATTCTCAATTTTATCTCTTCTATTTTTACCATACATCCACTTTAACATTCTCATTTCAGCAACACTCAATTTATTTATGTTATCTTTCTTAACAGTCCAACATTCTATTCTATATAGAATCGTTGGTCTAAAAGCTATCCTATAAAATTTTCTTTTTAATCTTGTAGGTATCCGTCAATCACATAGAACGCCGAAATCACTCCTCCACTTGAGCCAACCAACTTTGATTCTATAAGTTACATTATTTGCAATCTCTCCATCTTTGTTACTAATCGAACCTAGAAAATAAAAATATTCACTCTTAAGTATCTCTTGACTCTGAATCTTAACTTTTTCACTCTTATGATCCTTAACCAATAGATAAAAATAAGGAAACGTTGTGTCAAAGAGGACTCCCCCATCCAAATGTCCTCCAAAAATGGACATTCTCACCATTACCCACTTTCAAAGAAAAGAAACGACAAAAATTTTGCAAGACATGAGAGAGAGATTTACGTGAGAGAGAGATCTCCATAACCAATTACCAAGAAGGGCAACATTCCTTGTCACTATCTTTCCGATGTCTAAACCTCCCTTTTCTTTAAGATGGAAAAAACCACCTCCCAACTCACTAAATGATCCTTCTTCCCTTCGTCCTTGCCTTTCCCATAAGAAATCTCTCATCATATTTTCAATGTTATTTGCAACCCCCACTGACATCTTAAATAAAGACAAGTACTATATAGGAGATGCTATATAAAACAGACTGCACAAGGGTGTATCTGCCTCCCGCCTTTGAAAATAAGACTCTACCCTCCAAATTTTTACCTACTATTTCCAAACCTAGATCCCAAAAATATGCTACTCTCGGATTAACACCCAAAGGAAGGCCAAATACTAGAAAGGAAGGCCAATGGAACAACCTAATATCTGGCCAACCTTTTCGGCGTGTACCCACGATACTACTCTTTCTCAAATTAATCCCGAGACCTAAGACCATCTCAAAACTATCAAGACTGAAAGTAGATTGACAACCATACATTCTTCTCCCAAGGGAAAAAATATATATAGTATCATCTGCAAACTCTAAATGAGAAACAGAAATTATATCCCTTCCAATAAGAAACCCATCCACGAGCCCCGCCTCCAAATTACAATGAGTCCCTAGATATTTATGAATTTTAGCGGTTAGTTTGATGCCTCCCACTTGTGCTCAAATAGCAACTAACTCCTGCAATTCCTGGAGAGATGAATCTTATGGAAGACAAATTCTCTTTAAATCGCTTTTATCTTTTATTTACATCTGAATACGTATCACAACGTTTTGCTGATATGTAGCAAGTTACAGCAATTCTAAGTTCTTAAAATCAACCTCAAGAAAAAGTTCAAGCTACATGCAAAACTGATACCTAAATACAAAGTAGGTGCATTAATAATTTCTAAGGGAGGAGGCTGAACGCTGAAGTTTGAAACAGTATGGTAGAATGCCATTTAATATTTTTGCTGCAAATACAAAAATATCAGCGGATTGACACAAGAAATCCTTGAATATTGTTATGCTTGCTTTGAATGGTAATCATCTGGTGACCTTTTCTAAGTTTCTAATTTTGGTAAAAATATAATTCCATTCGTTCAAATCAAACTATGCGTCTTTCAAACTCCAGCAAACTTCAGTGAAATGTTTGCAAAGACATGTTGAACTAAAAAATTTTGCCACCATTGCATCAATGTTCAGATTATATAGATGAAACTACCAGGCACCGAGTCCTAAACAAAGAGATGATAGACTGGCACTAGATCCCGTGCCCTAACTAGAGAAATAAAAATTTCACTTAACCACCAACTCCCGAAAGGAAAAAAAGCAAGAAGCAATGCAGACTGTCCAACCAAGAGAGATGTAAATCATAACAAAATAAAAAAAGAAAAGCATCGGGAGCCTCCAAACAAAAAGCAAACTATTAAGGACAACAGTGATAGGTAAAAATATTAAGGGAACTCTCAATAAGATGCTTCAGTCATAAAGAATGTCAGTTAAGATATGTTGGCATGCGAAAAAGACCAACAATGCAATAGCTAACATGTGATTTAGTGCATTTGATCACCAATTATCACAAAAGCTTGAGTTCGTAGAATGGCTCTAACAATCAAACTATGTACATCAAGCTATTTAACACCTGCCCATACGTGGGATCCATCTCAGATCTGGAGATGCGAACAAAGACCACAAACTAAACTGATCATGGTGCATAAACACATATTGAATAGAGTTCACAGATATAACAAGGAATAAATGTACAACCAGTGGTTAAACCTCCTCAAACCTGCTTTGATAACATGATAGATCATCAATTCTCACAAATGCTTAAGATATTAAGATGTGGCACCACTATGCATATCAACATATCTTGCACAGTGCAAGCTACGAACTTCATAGGTCAATGGTGAGGGACAAACAATAAGACATCCTGTAGCATCACTAACAAGTACAGTATACTAACCATAACAGCAATGACATTCAAACAACCTTATGATCCATAATGCCCCAGTATGAGTGGAACACTAGAACAAGATTCATGCAAACAATCTCATAGTCTTTATTTAACTTATAAAAGCTTCATTGGAGTAGGATGGATATCACATATTTGTCATTTTAGTGATGGCCATATGATAAGCAAAAACAATTTTACTTCCTTTTTCATGAATCAATTCATATTTTCTTTAGAGATTCGTTGGCTGTTTATCGTGTTGACATTCCATGGAAAAATGATGTGAAACTATAAAAAAATTAAAAAAACAGAAAGTAATTGTTAGAATTATTGAAAAGTGTGGAAGAGAAAAGAAGGAAGAGAGAGAGATTGAGAAAAACAATGAATGAGAACACAAAACTTAGGGTTTCCACCCTATTCCTTATTATTTATAATACGATGAATAAAACACTAAAAGTACAATAATACCATTAACTTAACACTGCCCCTCAAGTTGATGCATAGATATTTCTCATGCCCAACTTGCATACAATGGGTTAAAACATTTTACTACTAAGCCCTTTAGTAAAAATATCTGCTAATTGATCTGCAGATTTCACAAAGGGTATACATATTAATCCCCGACCCACTTTTTCTTTGATGAAATGTCGATCAATCTCTATATGCTTCGTTCTGTCATACTGGACAGGGTTATGGATAATATTAATTGCAGCCTTATTGTCACAGTATAACTTCATTGGTTTGTCGCACTCAATACCCAAATCCTTTAATAGGACTTTGAGCCAAATAAGTTCGCAGATGCCATGTGCCATAGCCCTATACTCAGCTTCTGCACTTGATCGAGCTACCACTATTTGCTTTTTGATGCGCCAAGTAACCAGGTTACCCCCTACAAAAGTGCAATACCCGATGTAGATCGTCTATCATCAACCGAACCAGCCCAATCTGCATCTGTGAAAGCTTCTAATGTCAAATGGCCATGACGAGAGAATAAGAACCCTTTGCCAGGGGCAGACTTAAGATATCGCAGAATACGATAAGCAGCGTCAAAATGTACACTACGAGAATCATGCATGAACTGACTGACAACTCCCACAGCATATGCAATATCAGGTCTGGTGTGAAACAGGTATATTAATCTTCCCACAAGCCGCTGAAATTGGCCCTTGCCGATAGGTTCTCCATCACCACTATGGAGACGATGATTAGCCTTAATTGGTGAATCTGCAAGTCGATAACCAATCATATCAGCTTCATCTAGAAGGTCAAGAATATACTTTCTTTGGGAAATGGGGATCCCATGATCTGATCTAGCCACCTCAATTCCAAGAAAGTATCTTAGTGCCCCCAGATCTTTCATCTCAAATTCTTTTGCTAAGT
>JAOTRH010000026.1:4840323-4852154 GCA_034768845.1 Heliamphora exappendiculata | reverse complement strand
GGCACAGAGTCATATGTATAATGGTAAGTCTAGACATATACGTCGTATACATAATACCATTAGAAAACTACTCTCAACTGAAGTTGTCACTATTGACTATGTAAAGTCAAAGAATAATATTGTGGATCCGCTAACCAAAGGGTTAACGAGAGAGTTAGTTGAAAGAGCATCGATGGGAATGGGAGTAAAGTCTGTAACATAAAAAAGTATCGTGAAGAAAATCCCAACCTAGCTAACTGGAGATCCCAAGATCTAGGTTCAATAGGACAACCTAATTGCGTATACCTCGGGTAATCACCGCGGAGTTTGAGAACTCTTACCTATTCCTATGATGCAGCGGTGATTTAAGGTTAAGCTTAAGCTTTTAATGACTTTTCCATGTGAGCCAGACTGGTATGGAGAAATACCATTGGATAAAAGTAACTTATGTGAGTATGAAGTGTGGCCGCTTCTTTGAGAATTTGACGAGGCAAATTTCTTGAGAAAATACTTGCAGAACCAGGAAGTGTGTTTCATGGCCAAAACGAACACAACCGTGAGAACAAAAACTTTGTTGTGGAAGTCGTTGTGTGAAGCCTGTTGTCTCGATTTACTGCTAAGCCGACACAGTTCAAGGCAGTACCGCCCACTTGTTTGCCGGTAAATTCGATAGGTTATCACAAGGGAAGGTTTAAGGCTAACCGCTACCTATCATATGCAGGGATTTTCAGTTGTCTATCTCTCTTGCAGTCAGTTTTGTAATCGGGGTTTATACTCTCGCCAATTTCATTCATGGGGGAGATTGTTGGATTTTTGTGAATTCATTGGCCATTGAATTCCAGAATTCAATTGCAATTGAATTGACCATTCAATTAGCAATTGAATCCATGAAATTAATACCATTCATGGCTATTACTTCTTCTGAAAATTCCTCCATGATGGAAGGCCTATATATGATGTCATCCCACAGAGGAAGATATACAGAGAAAAACAGACAGAGCAAAGGTTATAAGAAAGACAGTAGAGGTGAGAAATGAGAGATATAACTCAGATTATATGGCAAACTGTAAGAGAGAGAAAGACAGACGGAGTACGTTCGTAGTCGATCCTTTGTGGTGTTCCAACGATCGTGTAGCCGTTTTATCCTAGGAGAGTGACGCCGGTGGAAAACCTACAACACCCTCGGTAGGTGGTGAATCATTCTTAAGAAAACTGCGTTTGTAGGACTCGGTTTGCAAATTATATTCCTGTTATTTATGTTAGTTCATTTTCCTGTAATTTCAGATTATTGTATTTGTTGAAAATTAATAAAGATGTATTTTCTGGATCATTGAACATCCATATATATTTTTGGCGTTGGATTTTTTCCAACAATCTTAAGAATGAGATTGTGTCCCAACACTTATGAATGTTGGAGTGAATGTGTGTTTTCTTCCCTTTTTTGTTTGTTTGTAATTTTTTGTACTGCTCAAAAAATAATTTTGGCTACATGCCCTTTATTTTATGTTTTCTTATCCTAACACAAACTTTGCGAAGTTGGATTTGACTCATATTGTTTATATCTTCTGAAGGTGTGGGAGTTGGGTTGAATGTGTATCTGTCGACAAAAAAAGATTGTTTGACCTCATACGTTGGGTTTGTGTCAAATTGTTTATATCTCCCAAAGCTTTCATTTATGTCTCTTAGTAACTATTCTTTATTTATTTGCTTTCGTTATATTTATTTTTTATTATTCTTTTTATAATTACATATCAAATGTTGTAAATGAGATTTATGATAAAGTGTTACATGAATAAAATGAAGCACTTTTTAATTTTTTTTGTAACAGATTTCTCGATGAAAGAAGATGACATTGTTCGTTTAAAGTAATCAAGCTCTTTTATTGAGTGGCGTAGTGATAAATTTGTAATTGATTTAAACATTTGTAACTTTTTAATTTTTTTAGGTTGGTGGATAATATTTATGGTGTTATATTTTTGATGAATGGAAATGGTTGTAATTTATTTGTTGAATGTTATTTATGATATAGACGGGTTTTACGTTAATTAAATGTAATTTTTAATATTTTAATATGATTTAATGGATTTAGATGTTTGGATATTTACGTTACGAACGGTAAATTAAAAAAATTTATTATTTATTATTTTTTAAATAGTTATTTGCGACAAAGAATTATCGCAAATAACTATTTTTTTAAATCTTAAAAAAGTATTTGAGACGGCAAAATTGCTGACACAAAAACATTGAGACGGCAGTTTACCGATGCAAAAAGTGTTGTTGTTGCGACAGTTTTGGTAACAGACGCAAGAAATATTATTTTTTAATATTTTTACGTCGTCTCAAAAAGCCTTTTTTGTTGGCGCAAATGTTTTGAGAAGGTAATTTTCGCTGCAAATAGTTTTTTGCGACCCCATATACTCCCTATGCAAAAGCCCATTTTTTTTTAGTAGTGATACATGCATTGTAAAACCAAGAATCCAAACGAATTATAAGGAAAAGCCTTTGCAATATTCTAATTTCAAATTAAGAACCCATACCACAACGCGCATAACGTCAAATAATTCGATAAGTAAAGGAACACCATATCCTCCCTCTTCTCCTCTTCTCCACCTCCACCACCATATCCTCCTCTTCCCTTCCTCCTCCCACTACCACCATCTCTCTGACCAAATCTCCATTACCCCCATCTCCATCCCCAACCACCGCCCTCCTCTTCCTCTTCACCCTTACCAACTTTGAGTTCATCAACTGTCCCATCTCCCTTGTCCAGAACCGCTTGATTGTCTAGTAGAACTATATAGCCTTTGAAAATCCCTGACACTGACATGCGTACGGTCCTGGCGACGCCTGATTCACCCTACCGGCCTTCTCTCAAAATCGACCCGACCTGCTCGATGCACTATTCGACCCATTTTGGCATTTTTGGAGTTGGGCATGTCGAAGAATTGTTTGGGGCACAAGGATGACGAAATTGAAGGGCTGGAAATCTTTCGTCGCCGATCGATGGAAATGTCGCTCCAAAACTCAACCCATATTGGGGTTCTACTTCTAGTCACAGTATTGAGACTTCTACGGGAGAAATTCGATGACGCTTCGGCAAAATTTTTGCTAACGGATCATTGTTTAGAGAGAACCCAGGGGTCTGAGCTTTGAAACAAGGAAGCCTTGTGATCAAAGAAATTAGATAGATCGAATCCATAACAAAAGTTTCAGTTCTTGTCGATAAATAGTGCGCCAGTCTCCTTGCCGTGCGTAGAGCTATTCTTATCCGGTTGTCCCAGTCTAATGGTGCTTGCCCTGACTCTCTGCCCTTTATTAAAAAGTGAAAAAATGTCCACCGATACACACGGTCGCTGGTCCTCTTCATGTTCAAGGGATAAACTTGTTTTTTAGTAAATGAAAAGGACAAATAGGGTCAAATTGCTAAATTTACAATTGCCATTAATAACGTTATGGCAACAATACTGACATAAAAAGTTAGTGTAATTTTAAAAGGTAGAGAGAATCTAACTATATTTGTCAGATACCTCAGAAAAGATAAGTGTAATTTACCCTATATATTGGCCATGTTTGGGTAAACGGCTTATTAACTTATTTGGCTTATAAGTCAAAAAATAAGTCACGTTATTTAAATAAGCAAATAAGAAAAAAATAAATAAATAAGTAAATAAGCAAATAAGCAAATAAGCAAATAAACAAAAAATAAGCTAAACGAAATGGCTTATTTAAGCAAATAAGCTAAAATAAGTCAAAATAAGCCAAACGAAGTGGCTTATTAAGCCAAAATAAGCACAATAAGTAAATAAACCAATTATCACTCAAACTAAATAATTTATTTGTATTTTGACTTATTTGCTAATAAATCATTTATCCAAACAGAACCAATTATTAGTATACTCTATTAAAATTTTAAAACTATCTTAGATATATTTTTGCCCCCACCCCCTCTCAGCTCCTAGCTACGACTACAATATTTTTACACTACCTATTTTTTTTCTCTCCACTTCAATTAAATAAGGAATAAAAATTGAACAACTTATCCGTATGCTTATCCGTGCCATTGTTATTAATTAATATAACAAGATAAAAAAAAACATGATATGACATCAATATAGGTGTTAAAATTAAACAATTAAAACAAGACAATTTTGACCGTTTTTCCTCTCGTTTCTTATGTTCTTCTAAATAAAAATATTCATTGGTATTTTTTCTTCTTTTACTAATTATACAAAAAAATAATTTAATTTTTACTTTTATTATTAATTTAATTTTTTTATTTTTATAAATTACCAAATAAATAAAGTTATATTTTTAATTGAGTATTTTAAAAATAACTAATTAACTAATTATTAATATTAATTTATACTTTACTCATAAATTATTAAAATTAAATAGCTAATTATTTTAAGACACATGTCATATATTGTTCCTACTACACCTCACTTTCCTCTGTTTCTCTCTCTTTTTTGCACTGAACTCGAACGAGGGGTATTTGATATAATTAAAAGTTATTAAAAATTTTAAGTACTTTTTGCTATTAATTTTAATTATAAATTATATATATTTTTAAATATTGATAATTTTTGTTATAAATTATAAATTTTTTTATTTTATTCATAAATTATAAATTTTTTTAAATATTTATAATTTTTATTATAAATTATAAAATATGAAGTAATAATTTCAAAGATGCCTAACACCACCATTCTTCACATCCTCCTCAAAAATTCTCTCTCTTCTCACTTCTCTCTCATCAATCATGTTCTAATTCTCGCTCCTACTTTAATATTTAAACTTTTTGGTCTCACGCCGCGGAAACTTCGCCCACATGTATTATGCTATACTCCTCTACCCACTACTATGAAACCCTAGACAAAAAAATGATGTGTTGTTGTTGAACAGTCTCAGTCTGGTTAGTTTCTCTGTTCTTCTCCAGATCTAGAACGCCATTTCAGGTAAGAACGACCTGCATTCTCTCTTTCTCGTTTCAATCTTCTTTTCTCTCTGCAAGTGTTTTCCTTGGTTAGATCGTCAGGAACGCTTGAATTTGAGGTAAAGAAGCCACATTTTGGTGCTAGATCCCAAGTACAGTGGTTACCTTTTCTAACTTTAGTTTCTTTATAGGGTTTGGAGTTTTGGGTTGATTATGTTTTTTGGGTTCTCGTTTAGTTGTGATATTCTCTGCCGGGTTGTTTAAAAATTTGATGAAGAGAAAAGAAATTTTAGAGTTGGAAATGTTATGCTTGGTTATGAAAATTACACCTCAACTAAGCCAGTTTGTTGAATTTAAGCTCAGTTGACGGGTGTTTTGCTAAGCCAGATTGTTGAATTAGGCTCAGCTGGGTTAAATTGTTTATTTTTGTTATATTGGACCCGAGTTTGCTGGACAATTGAAGTACAAAAATTCTTTGCATTCTTCCTTCCCGCAGCCTTTTCATGGAAACCAAACAAACCTGATTTGATTGTACACGTTTGTTTATCAATTGCAAGTTGGCTGTGCTTTATTCAGACTGTTTGTTGTTAAAAAACTGGAAATCGGGGTTTGTTGAATCAGAATGGAGGATCTTTTAGTTCAATCTGGGGGAGATCCAGCAGATGAGGCGCAAAATCCGGTGATACAGAATCAGTCATCAGCGGAGAGGGGGAAGAGATCATCTAAAACTATAAAACCAAATGCTACTGTGGCGCCAAAGGTTTCAGGACCGACTGGGTCTACCAGAAAGAGAATGGACGTGAAGAACAGTTCAGATTTGAGTAAGAATGCGCTTAAATCAGCTGCAACCAAATCTAGTTCTTCACAGAGTTCAAGTTTGGCTCCAGTGACTAGAAGGAACAGCACTGGAGGTTTGCCTGAGAAACAGTCATTGTCAATCACTAGACAGCAAACTAGTGTCAATTCAGTTGCAGGCAAAAAGAATAGTCCTCGGCCTTCGGAACCATTAAGGCGGTCTCTCCCAGAAGTTCGAAGGAGTTCATTGCCTGCTGTTGCCACCAAACCATTGGCCCGGGCGAGCATCTCAGATTCAAGCAAGTTGGTACCTTCTGCACCCGTTGCCCGAACTTCAAGAACATTGTCTACTTCTGACGTAAACAAACAAGATTCTGGAAAAAAGTCTTCTGTGAAACCATCATCATCAGTTTCTTCTTCAAAGAGAGTTCTTTCTACATCAATGGACAGCACTGCCAGCAGTACAGCTAGGAAGGTGGTTGCAAAGGTCTCTTCTCCGTCACCTCGGACACCTTCAGTTAACGATGGATCAAAAGGTGGCTCTTTGACTTCATCGGCAAACTGGAGTTCTAGTTTATCTGGTCGTCGGAAAGTGGCAACACCAGAAAGTCGGGATTCTCGTTTCATTATTCTTCCGCAGGTGGAGATCAAAGCTGGCGATGATGTGGTAAGCATTACAATCAACATACCTTCAAGAGCATATGGACAATGGGATACTTGACCACCTACCAAATTGGTACATTGTTTGGTTTGGTCCCGACTTATTAAAGTTCACAATTGTTGGCAAATTTTTTTGTCCTTTGAGAAATGTAGTTCTCATAAATGGAAGTTGGAACGGGAAATGAGTTTGATTGGATGTGATCCAACTCAAACTTGTTGAAACAAGTCTTGCACTTTAGATTACACAATGGATATGATGATTCAATGTAGTAATAATGCAAAATGCCTAATATTACTACACGATATTCATGCTTTCTCCACACCTGAATGCTTCCCGGAGTTTGTCATGTCCTTGTATGTGTGTTTGGTTGACTATGACTGTGTGAATGCATAGAAACAGAAACCATTTTTCCTTTATGAAAAAAAATGTTTTTACCTTGTTCTTGTTACTCAATCCATTTTGATGAAATTCTTAGAGATGAATGCTTGTTTTACCATTTTTATAGATATTTTCTAGTTCTACGATCTTGTTTCATCCTTCATTTTATGCTAATCACCGCCTATTTTTGCTTCCCCTTTCATATCAGAGGTTGGATCTTAGGGGTCACCGAATTCGAAGTCTAAATTCTAGTGGGTTGAATTTGTCACCCAATTTGGAGGTAAGCTAATCAGATGCTATATATATAAATATTTTGTAATATTCTTTTTTCTTACTGTAATATTGTGTGAGCTATAAATAATCATTTGTTTCTCACAAAGGAAAATAAGTAGTCTAGCTTCTTTTGTGATGAGGTATAATGTTAAGATTTTTTTTCCATTATTCACTCAGTCATTGCTTAGGACTTGTTACAGATGCGGTTTTGATCAGGAAACTTAGCACATAGGTGATTTTTAACTTAGTAAAATGAGACTTTGGGGTGATGTCATGTGTTTAGGTGTTTAATTTCATTCTTTTGGTTTCTTAATAATCTTAGGTGATGTCATGTTTTTAGGTTTTTTAATTTCATGCTTTTGGTTGATTAATAGGAGATATTTCTGCTTTGATTGATTATTGAACATGTCATATCATCACACGCCATAATTTACTAATGTACCCTGTGATTGGAAATGGAAGATTAATTTGATGCTATTTGTTTCATAGTTGCAAGTAACAATAGGTGATGCAACGCTATCAACATAAGGTTTTATCATTTGCTACCAATATTTATGGGTCCTTCAGATGACCGTTGCTAACTCCCCAACTGAAACTCCTTTTGGCAGTTTGTTTATCTCAGAGACAATCTCTTATCTATGCTGGAAGGTGTTGAAATATTGAAGAGGGTGAAGGTGTGTTTTCAGTATAGATTCCAGTTCGTACTCAGTTTATCCTGTATTTCCTTTTTTTATTCCCTCTTCAATCTTAAACCTTTCTTTAATAAGGCTTTTGAGTTTCTAGAAGGAAATGATTATACATATTCATAATGTATCTAGATCATGTATCTTAATGTGCAATTTACTAGTTCTCTATAGTCTGATTTTTTTTAGACGGATGCTCACTGCGGTTATAAGTAATTTTTCTTTCCAGGTTCTTGATTTGAGCTTCAATGAATTCAAAGGGCCTGTATTTGAACCACTTGAGAATTGCAAAGCCCTACAGGTCTGTCAATCATATTTGTTCATATCTGATGAGGCAATGAATGGTGGAAGTACTCATGGAAAAAGGTCTTGAAATATTTTATTGTTCATGCAGCAACTCTATCTTGCTGGGAATCAAATTACATCACTCGGGAGCCTTCCTGAGCTTCCTAATCTTGAGGTTGAGTTTAGAATTGTTAGCATTTTGCTAATATTTGTATAGACTAGTGAATTTTATAATTGTCTTTGATACTGTATCAACAGCTAATATAATCTCAAATATCTTTCCAGTTTCTCTCTGTGGCACAAAATAAGTTGAAGTCTCTTTCAATGGCCAGTCAGCCTCGATTACAGGTTTGTTGTTCGGAGAGTTACTCGATTATTGCTTGATTTGCTTCCTTTTCATATCCTTCTGTGAATCACTTCTTTTCTTGTGCAGGTATTAGCTGCAAGCAAAAACAGAATATCAACTTTGAAGGGTTTCCCACACTTACCTGCCCTTGAGGTTAGTTTTCCACATCTTACCGGATTGCCTCATTATCACCAAAAGATCTTAATAGTTAGCCTTTAGTATCCATTGTTTTGTGATATAATATGATAGAATTTGCCTAAAAACTGTTGGAGAGCATAAGGTTTGTTTTTTTCTTAATCTCCCATCCCTCCAGAAAAAAAGGAAAAGAAAAGAAAAATATCCAATTTAGAGTGGAACATCATCTAGTGTGGATAAGAAGCACCACCATCAGTGGCCATTAAAGTATTTTAGCTCATGTTTGAGGATAAAGTCTTTCCAGTAAAATGTTGGGGTTTACTTTATTGTTTCCTTGGTTTGCTTTAATTTCTTAGAATTTTAGTGGGGTGCTTACTTTCCACCTCAGTGCATGATGCAAAACTAGTCTAATATATATAATTAGACTTCGATCAAATGATTCTTTCATTGTGTTGGAATATCTAATTTATGTGGCAACTTGCACGTGGCTAAATCATGTTTTCCTTTCTTGTTAAATGCACATGACCAGATAGTCTTAAAACCATTTCCCTTATTTTATCTTCAATCAATATCACTTCTGTGAATGCATTTGTGTTTTATTCTTTCTTGAAGCAACAACCGTGCACCATCATTTCTGAATGTTAATGTTATTCTGAATCTTATGTGCAATATCAAATGCAGTTAACTGAATTCATGATGCTCTTCTTTTGTGTGCGAGAGACCAAATGATGGCGCACGGAAATCCAATTTTAACAAAATGTGGCACGATGTTTTCCTTTTTATGATGTTTTAAAAGATAAAGTTGATTACCAACTGAATCTCTATTCTATGAAAATCTGGTGCATATTGAATTGTTTGCTTTATCTAAATTCATAAATTCTTATTAATTCATCCAAACTGTGCATACTTCACTGTTTTGTGGTGTAATGAACCTACGTTCATCACATTCAGCATGGACAACTTTTTTACAGATATATGTAAAATTTTGGCTTTGTTTGGCTACTGGTTTAAAATCAGCTTTTAGCTTTTTCTTTTTCTTTTTCCTTTTTTTTTTTGGCTTAAAGTTCCAAAAAATCCACAGTAAAAACTTACCTTTTCTCTTTGCATGGGGGCATAAAGGCACCTTTTAATCAAACACGTCTTTTGCTGATGTGGTTAAAGCCAAGAAAAGCAAAAAGTATGGCTTTAAGTGGGTTTACCAAACGAGGGCTTTGTCTGGCAACTTGCTTATATCTTATACATAAATTCATAGTTGGAATTATTGGATAATCCCACATTACTTAGGTATATAATGGGTGATCTCTTAATATACGTAAGTGATCTTTCCACCTATTAACTTTAGATTTTTGGTTGGATACACTACATGATATTAGAGCATGATCCATTGCATTCCACATTAAAAAAGCCCGCACTCACAATTATAGACTCAAGAAAAAGGTTGTGTGATGATATACCTGAAAGAGGCTATACCTGACAAACCTACAAGGCGGTTGGATGTGAGGGAGTGTTAGATAACCTCATATTTTATTTGGGTGTGTAATGGGTAATCACTTAATATAGGCAAGAGACTTTTCCACATAATAACTTAAGCTTTTAGATTGGATACATAGTTTTTATAGAGACATTTAATATTTTAGTGATTGTAGGCTATTAGATCTTAAAACTCTATCCAAACAATGTTGTTTGTTTGAAGTGACAAAATCTTGCCAATTAGTCCTTAAAAAATTAATAGTTGAAAATCTTGATAATCGACTGAATTGTGTTGTGTAACGGACACACACTGTTGGCTTCAGCCTTCAATTCACACAAAGTAATAGAAAATACGAATACACAATAATACAAAAATATACGTGGTTCGGCGAGGTGCCTACATCCATAGGCAAGGAGAAATAATCCATTATAATCAATAAGGATTACAAGAACTCTCTCAATCTTTGGCCTTAAACGGAGCCTCTCTCTACACTCTCTGGCCTTTTTTTGAGCCCCTATAGTTTATCTTTCTTAACCTTAGACGAAAATAAAGAGTCCATATTTATAATTCTCGAGCGCTCAACGAGCGTGTACTTGCGCTATACACTACTGCTCCTTGAACATCGTGATGCTCGACCGCTTTGTTAGCGCATGGTTCTGTCGTCCCTGCGATCGAGCGCCCAGTTAATGCCAACTAGCGCTAACTAGCCCAACTAGCATCGGCTTCATATTTTTTTTTGGAAAATTCGTGACAAATTCAATAATCTTCACATTTGCTTGAATTTCTCAATTATTTTGAAGAATGTTAGTTGCCTCGACCTGCACCCCTTTCACGGGTATAGGTGCTCTACCTTCTCTGATTATCAATAGGAATGAACATGGACCAAGTCCAGATGTCACGACCTATTTTCATATGTGGCGTCCATGACCGACCAATAAGTCAAAACCTACCAAAGGGCTCTTTCTTTCTTTATTTTCCATTCCTTATTTTGATATTTGCCGACTGGACTTTTTTTTTTCTTCCATTTTTCTTTTTAAATGATCTCATTCAAATCATTCCAAATTTTGAAATCAAAGTAACTTATTCATTGAAAGAAATTATTTTTTAATAAACATTTTCAGTAAGTCATTTAAAACTCGCAGAGCTTCTAACAGTGCATTCGGCATTCAAACATTATAACTAAATACAAGAATTGAAATGCAATACAGAAATTGAAAAGAACTCTAAACTTTCTTTCTCGGCTACCACTTTCTTCAATCCATCATGTGTCACCTGAAATGTTTCAACGTTCATTAGCACAGTTAGTGTGAATTCAATGATATCTGAACTCTTAATTATTGCACATTGTTAGAATGATATATATCAAACGGTTAGCTAGAATTCGGTAGGGAGCGACCCCACATTTAGACGGTGGACATGATCATTCCTTATAGCCACCTGGCCGTGGCCCCCATTCTTATTGGCTCGTCTCGCTGGTACGCTTATCGTTTCCCAGCGGCCATGACGCTGTTTAACCCATCATTCATTCATGCATCATTTTCATTCGTTTTCATTTTCACCAGTCATTTTCATTTTCGTCATTTGTTTTCATTCTTTAACATTGTAACATATCAAGCATCCACGTGAAATAAAAACTAGTTCAGATATTAGATACTCACCTTATGTAGCAGAATTTATTCAATTAACTGGTCTCGAAGTTCCCAACTCTAAATAACACATAAAATAACACAAAGAAATAACATTTCAGTTTATGTGTTTAAAGGTTATTCAAATCTTATTTTTCGTTTCTATTTTTTCCTTATAATATAATATTTCTAGTTATTTATTAAATATCATATTACATTACTTTTCAATATCTAATAATTTTCTCATTAAAACAATATATAACCTTT
>JAOTRH010000026.1:4825673-4836305 GCA_034768845.1 Heliamphora exappendiculata | reverse complement strand
ATTAAAACAATATATAACCTTTACTTTTCTATAAAAGCTTTTATTATCTAAAATTTAGATTTTATCATTTTATCTTCGTAATATGTAACTTTTATATATTATTTCCTAAAATTATCAAAGACTAAAAACAATATGTAACCATTATATTATAACAACTATCACTATACAATAACATGGATCATTCCCTTTATATTACAGATTTACCTTGATTTTTATAAATTTTCTTTTAAAACTAATTTGGAGTTTATTTAATTAAAAGTTCAAATCATGCAAAAATGTTATCCTTAAATTTCAACGAAATATAAATTTTCTCAAATTTCATTATAAATCTCTTTTATATTTTTTTCTAAAACATAAATTATTATTCATTTTGTATTTGTCTAACATGGTGTGTATATATTTTTAACATAATGATCGTAATTATATTATCTTTATTTATTTTATTATCGTTATATAACTCAGAAATCCTAAAGCTAAAATATAGTATTATGGTTAAATTTAATAACTTGAGATTATAACAATCGGCGACCGTTATTATTTTTATGATTATCAAAAATTAATATAGTTATGTGTAATAGTAGTAAATAGATCTTTGTTATCTCTTTACAATTTATTCGGTTCCTATAACTTTAAATTTCTGATGTCTTTAATTTTTATAACATTTGAAAACTTGCCTTATATTTTAAGATTTTCATTTAAAATCTATCTTTAGTTTAATTTGAACTTTAAACTTTTATTAAAAAGAAGCAATTACTTCTCAATGATCATATCATACAACGAATCAATTTGGGCAATTACAGATACCATGCACGGAGAAGCATGGCCGAGGAGCAGATTAATGGGTTTTAGCTTGGTTTTTCCGTTGAACTTCGGCGCTTCAGTTTGGCCAATCCGGATGTCGGTTTTTATCGCCGTTTGCGGCTATCCAAAGGTGACCGTGTGGTGAATCTAACCAAACTTACGACAGTTGAAACGGAGGTCCGGGATAACAGCTGTGGTGGTCTAAAGTTAACCCGAAAAAGCTGTTTTCTTTTTTTTTATTTTACAAAAATCTCATAACGATAATTTCTGGATTCGGGTTCACCGAAGCAGTTTTCTGGCGATCGACGCCTTTCACTAGTAGCGTTAGGGCGTCAAAAGTGTAGTAGTCACTGGTGGCAGTGGGTGGTGGCCAAGAACAGTGGTGGAGATGTGCGACAATAAACTAGTGGTGGTGTGCATTATCATGACGATGGTGGTTGGGCGGCTCTGGTGGTCCGGCGGTGGTGTTTGGTTGTTCTGGTGATGGTGGCTGGTGGTTTGGTTGGCGGCTCGAGAGAGAGAGAGAGAGAGAGAGAGAGAGAGAGAGAGAGAGATCCGGCGGCGGTGAGGGCCGGTGGCCTCGCTGACGAGGTCGCCGGTGATGGTAGCTGCGTGGGTGGCGTCGGTGTGGGCATCGGAGGTGGCTGGGTGAGCGTCGAGGAGGGGGTGACGGGGCGTCGGGGCTGTGCGCCGAACTCAGCTCTTTTTTTTTTTTCTCTTTTGTTTTCCTCCTACACCTAACTCCCACTAACCCCACCCCGGAGGCAAAACTATTGATAATCATGAGAATATATATATATATATATATATATATATATGTATATATATATATAGAATGGCTTCAAATTATTGCTTGGTATAAAGACTCCTTTTAATGTTTTTCTTTTACACAGCCGATTATGTATTCTTAACAACCACTGGTTATATTATTAACTTCTCTTAATTTTGTATTATATTGTCATTAAAAAAATTATTATTAGCCATATATATATATTTATGTATATTTATATATATTTATTATTATTTTTAAATATGTATTATGAAGCATCATGATTTGTATTAAATTTGTAACGGCCGTAACTGATAATTTATTAGGACAATTAGTATTATAATTATTTATTATTTTGTTTAATTAATTATATTTTTTTCTTTTGTTTTTCCTCACTTATTCTAATCTCTCACTAAACCTAACTCATGAGGCAAAAGTTATTCTATTGCATCCCATGTATTTATACCTATTACACATCTCAACGGAGACTCAATATTTAACCAATTGAAGCTCAAATAATTGAATCCAGTTAATGGTTGTTTAAAACCTATTGGTTATGTATTAAACCCACCGGTTATGTATTCGTGTAATAAATTATTATTTTATATATATATATATATATATATATATTAAATGGATATAATGAAACATCATAATTTTCGCATTTAACTTGTAACGGTCATAACCGAAAAGGCATTAGTGTGATTATTGTTCTAATTATTTATTATTTATTTGTTTTAATTTTATTAATTATATTATTATATTTTTTTATTATAATTAATCATCATTAGTTTCGTATTAAATTTTCATTTAAGTGTTATAATTATGTGCGTAACGGTTGTAACTGAAAACTTATTAGTGCTCTCATTATTATTATTATTTTTTCATTTAATTTAATTATTATTTTTTTTCCTGAGTTTTGTATCAACCGTGCTAGACTCTGTTGTTGTAGTAATGGCAACTCCTCCTATCACTGTGTTCCCTACCAATCTGTAAATATTTTCAACTTTTTATCCTTTCATGATCACATTAGCCTTTTTGCTGATCTTCATTGCTCCACCTTTTGTTGTGTACCCACAACTCAAAGAGTCCAATATTCTCAAAGAAATCATATTTTTCTTCAGCCCTGGAACACGTATGACAATTTTCAAAACCCTTACAACTCCATCAAACATATTGATTTTCACTGTACCAATTCTAATGGCTTTGCAGGTTGCATCATTCCCCATTAGAACCATACTACTGTCGCATGGTTTATACGTATCAAACCACTCATTTGTTGGACACATATGCTAAGAGCACCCCGAATTCAATATCCATGATTTAGACACAAAATTACAACTTGGAGATAATGAAAGTAAATCTGCATCTACGTCACTGTTAGATGTCTCCTCGACAGAGCTGACAGACTCTAAAGGCGTCTTTCCTTGCTTCTTCTCCTCCATATGCTTTTTAAGTTCTTGGCACTGGTTTTTGGTTTTTGCAATGACCAATTTTGTGGCAGTTGGAGTGCTCCACATCATTCTTTGCTTGTGATTTGGACTAAGACCTTCTACTAGAACCCTTCTAATTCGATTTACTCATTTCCCGCCTTGACTCAGATTTGGTCACAACCAATCCCTCTACATCTGCTTTACCATATGTCTTCATATTTTCATGTGACAAGATAGCACCAGCCACCTCTTCCAATTTTAGAGTTTTTTTTTCCGTACATCAACGTCGTCACCAGATGATCATAGGATGTTGGAAGCGATACTAAAAGGAGTATTCCCTTAGCCTCATCATCAACCTTCACATCAAACTCCGATGGTTATGTGAAAAACGAAAATATTGGGATGCTCCAACAAATTTGTACTTTTCTTCATTTGCAACCCATATAACTATTTCTTCATATACAACTTGTTTTTCAAATTGTTCTTCATGTAAAGACTTTTTAGCTTCTTCCAGATCCCTTCTGCTGTCTCCACATTGATCACGTTGTGAATAATGTTATCTCTCAGGTTCAACCGAATTGAACTTGTAGCCCTGACATCAAGTTCTTCCTAATAGTCGTCGATCATGTTCTCTGGCTTCATAATCTCGCCGAGTAACGCCTTGAAGATCACTTATTGGATTAACAAATCCTTCTTACGCCGTTGACACAAGGATAAGTTATTATTGCCGATAAATTTCTCGACTTCATACTTGATGTTCGGCATCTCTATCGCAATCATGTGATTAAGCCTTAATCCAAAGTTCTGATACCACTTGTCGTGCAGCGGACACACCGTTGACTTCAATCCACAAAAAGCAATAGATAAAACGAACAAGCATAAGAATACAAAAATATAGGTGGTTCAGCGAGGTGACTACGTCCACGGGCGATGAGAAATAATCCATTATAATCAATTAGGATTACAAGAAGTCTTTCAATCTTTGGCCTTAAATTGAGCCTGTCTCTACGCTCTTTGTCTCTTTCTGAGCCTTTATAGTGTATATCTCTTAACCCTAGACGAAAATAAAGGGTCTATATTTCTAATCCTCAACCAAAAACCCTAAACATTACTTTTGGTACATCGCGGCGGCTCACGAGCGTGTATTAGCGCCATACACTGCTGCTCCCCGAACGTCGTGGCACTCGAGTGCCTTGCTAGCGCTGTGCTAGCCCTTGGTTCTGTCGTCCTGACGCGCGAGCGCCTAGTTAGCACCAACTAGTGGTTTTTTTTTTTTTTTTTTGGTGTGGGAAATTTGAGACAAATTCAACAAATTGAAACTTAGTGGCAAAAACTAGCGAACTTACATAATTAAGCAAGTTTGAATTGAATTGTAGTGGCCCCCTGTTTGCAAGCAATATTTTTGGTCCTGAATAACTATGGAGACAAGGTGCTCTATGAGATGATTGTGAGCATCGATACAATGTTTTCCAATCTCTTGCATACTTTATTACTTGATATTGAAATAAAACCAAAGCTTGTTGCTTACATTGTCACTATTTTATGATCTTACTTCTATTGGATGTTCTGCAGCATCTTCGGGTGGAGGAGAATCCTATACTTGAGATGCAACATCTAGAAGCAGCTTCTATTTTGCTTGTTGGTCCAACTTTGAAGAAATTCAATGATCGAGGTACTGAAATTTTGTAATTTCTTGGTTTTGGTGTCTTGACTATAAGGTTTGCTCAATTTTTCCAGAGCCAGGATAACATGTTATTTTTGATGCATTAAAGCTTTCTTCACCTGTTGCCCAAAACCCTTTTTTGCCCTTCTATCTTTGTGGTTCTTCTCCCCGTTCTTCTTAATTTTCTTTCTTTCTTTTTTCCTTTCAAAATTTGGTATGGTGAGCTAATCTCAGCATTATATTGTCCAATATCAAATTTTCCTTTCCTTTTAAAGACTTGTTTCAAATTTTTGTGCCTATTAAAGGATTTGCATAGACTTTGGCTAACAGGAAGCTTAACACTAATGACATGTTTAGATTAAGAGACCCAATGGCTATTTACAACCCCAGTTTGGCATTATTACGCGTAGAAGGGAGGTGTAGAGTATAGGTGACTAATTTGTTCTTGCATTCCCTGTGGCACTGACCTTATGGTAGAGTTTATTTCAAATAATAGAAATGAACTGAGTTTTACCTTCTTTGTGTTCAGATTTTAACTATTGATTGCCTAGGATTTGGCATCAACAACAAAGCTCGGGTTCACACGAGTGCGATTTGCATAGTGCTTGGGTTAATTGGGTTGGAAAGGAATGCAATTATTTTTAAGGAGAAGATAAAAGAGATTTGATATTTCCTCTTTCTTTTCTCTTCTTTTATTTTTCTTTACTTTTCTAGGGTGAAATACATGTCCTCCTTTGTATACTTTTCGCCTTTTTTGTTCGTTATTGCTAAATACTTATGTTGCTGATAAAAAAAATTTACTCTTAAAATTTTCTTATAGATTAACTTTCTGTAACATTCTCTGATGCTCAAAACTGAAAATGCCTATAGATCTTTCCCGAGAAGAGTTGGCATATGCCAAGCGTTATCCTGCTCATACTGCTTGGTGCATTAGAGATGGTTGGGAGTTTTGCAGTCCAGAGCATGCTTTAGGTGAGGTTCTGAACAATTACTCTTCCTCTATTGGCTGGTTTATGTATTATCTACGAGAATATGCCTTTTACCTCCTCCAGCAACCCCCCGGCCCTCCAAAGAGAAAGTGAAAAAAGAAAACTGGTTTAATTATGACAACAATTAGTGGCACTTCCAGCTGATTTCACCTTTGTCATTGTGTTCTTAGTTTTGTTATTGGCGTTGGATATATGAGTTGCTACTTGCTAGCATACATATGTTCAAGAAGTGTATAGTGTATGCTGTCATTTTGCCATGTAATCTACCTCTTAATAGTTGGATACACATGCTCACTTATGCTTGGAAAAGCCACAGAGGTGAAGCTTTGTTTTTTATTTATTTATGTTAATGGTGCTTACAGCACGTGTATATACTATGTATTCTAGCATGTTTCAGTCTGTAACTAGTTTGTGACATAACTATATATACATATATGTTCAGATGTAGGTATTGCAGATAATTACATTTCTAGAATGCTAGATACTCTCAAAATGAACTTGATTAGTCATCGTCTTTACCGTGGTAAAGTTCCCATTTCAGAAATTACCATGTATTTGTATCATCCATTGCTAACTTGCAAGTGATTACCGGCCTGTGTTGTGACTTCTCAACATGATCATAACGATTAACAATTAAAGTATTGTGGTTAAGCTGAATTAAAGCATAACATGTTTGATAAAAAGAAGAGCTAAATTCACGTATCAGAGACACTATAACCTTTTCTACTCCTTTGCAGGTTATGAGTTCTGTAACGACTACTAGTTGATTTCCCTCGTGACTTCTATGAGATTTTTTTAACATACATATTTCATTCATTTGCGTGGGTATGTGTCATGGACTCGATGGAACATGCAAGAAAACTCGGTCAGTGTTAGACATGGAAATGAGACTCTCCTGTGTTTGGAGCCATTGATAGATCAAACTTCTTTTGTTTTTAATTATGGCCAAAACTTTTCATAACTCAGATATAATCCAAAATCATCTCTTTTTTATTCGTAGATTACTGACAAGATACAGTGGTGACTCTAGAAATTTTTGTTGATAGGGTCATTCAGAATTGATTATCTGTTGTTCGCACAAGATAAACTAAATTAAACATCTCAACTAACAAGTAAAATATACTTTTCATATATTCTTTCTGTTCTTTTGACAAAAAATATGCAAATACATAAACCTTTATAATTACATTTGACGAGGTTTTATATTTTGAAATTGCTGCATAATAACCTCGTTATCAACGGTATTAAAAATATCATTTTCAATATATGTAACCAAGCAATTATTGAGTCACTGATTCCCATTCGATTGTGCAATCGACTCTTTACATATTTCATAGCCGAAAAAGCTCTTTCTTCTGTTGCAGTGGCGATTGGTAAAAGCAATGCAAGTTTTACAAGCAAATATTTCAACGGATATATTACATCTCTCTTTGTCTCCACAAGCTTTCTAGCAAGGTCACCAATTCCTTTTAATTCTATAAAGGTCACCTTTCCAAGCAAACCCGCCGGCTGTAATGGCTGTTTCTCCGACGGGTGCATCCTCACTGATTACCTTGGTACACACCCAAACCCTCCATCAGAGAGAGAAGCTGAGAAAATAGAAATCCAAAATCGCTGAGGGTTCTGTAACTTCAGTTGGGGTTGGGATGTGTGTGAGGCCTAAGGGTTTTGATTGGGTGTGGGTGTGGGTGTGGGTGTGAAGGGTTTGGTGAAATTTACTTATAAATGTATAAAGTATTTGTAGATTATGTATTTAAAATTTATTTTTAACATTTGAATAATTTAAAAAATGTGTATATTTAAGAAATGTACTTTGAATATATATAGTTATGGGGTTAAATAAAAAAATTTTATGGGGTCAAATATTTTTAAATTTTATATATATGCTATACTAATATATATTTTTTAAGTCATGGGGTCATTTGACCCCACAAGCCAAAGCATGGCATCGCCCCTGACAAGATGTCTTTCGAAACTGTATCATCCATGCATTGGCTGCGTGTTAGAAACTAATATTGTTGTTGATGTATGTAAACATAGGACATGTTTAAATACCAGCACAAATATGGAGTTTGGTTTCACTATACAAATAGAAATATAATTTTTTTGGGACCCATTTGACTTTCCCAGAGATGTGAATTGGGCTATTTAAGAATTATCCAATTTACAAGATGTGATAATTACATGTGTTTGGCTTTGGCCATAGAAATAACCAACTCAAAAAACTTGATTACTTTTGTTATAAAAAATTTTCATTCTTTACAGCATAGGATTACCTAATGGTCCTAATCCGACCTTGGAAATTTAAAGTTGTTTTTTGTTTTTTCAACTATCCAAATCTTTGAATTTACTTGTTACCAAATTCACAGATTTTGAATTAGTTAATTCTAAATAGAGTAGTTCAGCTCCTGCAACCAAATGGTCACTTTGTGATCTTAATTGTCTATTTGTCATCGTTTACCTTGAGTTATACCCTGAAATCCAGATGCTTTTGTTGCAGGTTCATCAGCAAGTAGAGAAAGTAATCTCTTTGAATAATATTATTGAATCTCACTCGTAAGTTGTAAATGTGGCCAGTGAAAGTCATGGTTCCTATACTTCTTGATTCTGTTGATTAGGTTGATAGGCATAATTTATTTATATTCAAATTCATTATCTGGAAATTTGAGATGAAAGCTTATTTATGATAAAACAGTATACTCTATTGATTGGTAAAGTCACGACGATTGGCGTGAGGCTGTATCCTTTTCGTTTGAAGGCTATCACTTTCAAGTTTCAGTATATGGTAGGGACAGTTTTTGTCTGGGACTGCATGATGTGACTTTGTTACAGTCCGAGGAGAAAATGCATGAGAATTGTTAAGTAACAACCAATTGTCTCAAAAGCTTAAGCTGCTAAGAAATGGGTTCAATGAATATCAAGCTATTCAACACTTTTTCTCACGTGTGACCGCATATGGAGAGGCGAACTAAATAGGTGCACCAAGACACACATAACAGAATGCACAATAATAAAGATAATAGGGATGCAGATGACACTTGAACCCAAGACCTCTTGGAATCATAGTTCTGATATCATGTTAAGTCACCAATTGCCCCAAAAGCTTAAGCTGTTAGGAAATGGGCCCAATAATGTATAATAAGCTATTTAACAAGAATCATAACATTATCCAAAGTGTAATTTCTTCCCTCTTTATTTTACTTTTTATTTATGGTCCTTCTATAGATTCGACTTTTCGGTTTCTGCACGAACAATGGAAAGGCCAACTTCCTCCAGGCTACCTGCTGAAGGAAATGTCTATTGATCAACCTTTTGAAGAAGATGCTTGTTGTTGCCACTTCAATTTTATGAAAGACAATGCTGGTAGCAGCAATTCGGACTTAGTCCTGAAGTACCAATGGTTTGTAGGAGAGAGAACTCCTTCAAATTTTATCGCCATTTCTGATGCCACTGGAGAGGTAATGGTTTATAGCTGTGTTTAATTATTGCCTATTAACTTCTGGATATATTTGATGGTTTACCTCGACATCTACCCATGCTTCTGGGACTTTGAGATGCTTCTCCCCACCAATCAAGCAGTATGGTACAATGTCATGCTGATAATTCTTTTGATTGCTAGGTGTACTGGCCAAAGCATGCAGACATTGACAGAATTCTGAAAGTGGAGTGCACACCTGTCCTTGATGGGACAGAGTATCCTACAATTTTTGCTATATCTTTGCCAGTTTCACCTGGTATGCTCTTTATATGTTTTTGGAAATGATTGTTTATTATTCAGCTTTCCTACACATCATTACTTTCAAATCTTTCTTGTGTGGTTCTATTGCAAAGGAACTGGGTGTCCCAAGGTTTTAAAGATTGACGCTCGTGGGGAACTAATAGAGGGAAACATTATTAGAGGCTACGCAGAGGTTGCATGGTGTGGTGGAACTCCAGGGAAAGGTGTTGCTAGGTATGCCACCTTGTTGTTACTATTCAAATAGTACTTATCCAAAAAAACTCCTAATAAAAAAGTGCTGTAACCCTCCACCATCTAAAACTATTATTATTTCCTAAAACTGCATTTTACCCATCCTGAATAAGTTTTTTCTCCTGAAATTTCCAGCTGGCTGAGGAGAAAATGGAATAGCAGCCCAGTCGTAATTATTGGTGCAGAAAATGAGGAATACCAATTGACTGTAGATGACATTGATTCATGTCTGGTTTTTATGTATACGCCTGTGACAGAAGAAGGTGCCAAAGGAGAACCTCAATATGCAATTACAGATTATGTAAAACCGGGTATGAGGTGGATGACATTTATGTGGTAATATATATATATATATATGCCTATATATATTGGTTTTCCCTTGTCTTTATTTTTGGTAAACTTCCCAAAAAAGTGACATTTTAAAATTTATCTCACTTTGCCAGGAATGTGTTAATTTACTTTCTTTTGTTCCTTGCTGCATACCATCATAATTGCCTCCACAATTAGCTTTCTCCTTTTGTATATTGTTTCATTACTTATTTATTTAAATTTTTTTTTGAAGTTAATTGACTCACAAGTTGTTCATTTGAAATGGATGTTACGAATTATTTTTAAATATCATTGTATTTGTATATATGCTTAAAATATTTCAAATCGGAGAACTATGTTCTTGGAATGTAATCCTCTCATGTCTTATTAGTTAGGCATATACCAGATAAATCTATAGTAGGGGAAATATGTTAAAGCAATTTATCTATTCTAACTCAAGTCCTACTTGTCGTATTAATAGTTTACTAAATATGAACACACCTTATTAGGTTGATGCATACATGTTGATTTAGAAAATCTTATGGTATCTTATAAAAGTTGTCACAATCTCCACGTCAAAAGTAGTTACTAAGACCTGTTTTTAAATTGCTATATCTGTCATGGACATGATTGTTATATAAGATAGAAATTAGTGGAAGAGAGGTTGTCTGGTGTGGCATTGCTAACTTGCGTTGCTA
>JAOTRH010000026.1:4799736-4820901 GCA_034768845.1 Heliamphora exappendiculata | reverse complement strand
GAGAGAGAGAGAGAGAGAGAGAGAGAGAGAGAGAGAGAGAGAGAGAGACCTATTGGGCTGCGTTGTTATGCTTTTTATTCAAGTTATTGGGCTAGTAGCCCATCTGGGTTGTTGTATGCATAGTCATCTAAGACAAATGAAATAGGAGATGCTTTTATTTCCTCCCCCGTCTATACCCCCTAAATTAGGCAAGGATGGCCTATTTTTGTGCTAAAATTGTATGATTGTAGATATTTATGATTGTTATAGAAGTCATAAAGAAACTCAATAATGCTGTTAGGTAATAATTTGTTGATTTAATTTCCGAAGATGACTAATCGTTAGGGTTGACTTTTTGTCTATTTCAAGGCTAAGTAGCTTTATAATGTTACACCTCTAGTGGTTTCCTTCATATCTCATAAGATGCAAAATTATACAAAATGATTGTCTTGTTAGCCGGCAATTTTTTCTTGTCTCTTTTCTTTTTGCCTCTTATCTTCTTTTAGAGTAAAAGGGCATCTCGGTACACAGTCTTATGTTGCATTCGCAACAGACTGTTTTCAAGTCTCGAACCCGTGACCTCCAGGTCACACGGCGATAACTCTACTGGTCTGCCAAGGTTCCATTCGCAGGAGTCTTATCATCTTTTAGAGTAAGAGCTGAAAATTTTCATTTCAGTTCACTCTTTTCTCTGTCTAGAACACTGTGTGTGATTGTGAGCTGTAGATTATTTATCAATTTATTTAATTTTTATACAAGTCATCTGGCAACTAGTATAATTTGACAAAAAGAAATCCGTGTCTTAGGTTTATAACATTTGAATGTTATATAGGCATGTAAGGTTGTACTTGGTATTTGATCCCTATAGATACATCACACTGATAAATCTTGCCGTTTGGGATTGCTTAAAAGTTAAACTAATTCGCATGATACTGCCTAAAGCTAATTTGACCATAACAAAATGCTCAAGAACTTGGTTTTTTTTTTTTGGCCGGGGGGTGGGCAAGTTTTATTCCTCTCCAATTATAGGGAGGAAAAGTATTCGAACTTGTTTTGTTTTCTTCTCTGGTCACCACTGTTTCTATTTTTGAAAGATGCCGCCCATGCAAATCTGTCTTCACATTATCTTTTGCTCTTTATTGTCCCAAAAAGCTTCAAGTTGAGCCTTAAAAATCTTGTTTCTCTATCCTTTTTTAAAGTGGCATGTCTGCTCATTATTCCCAACATTAGATGGGCGATGCCTATTGCTAAACCTGAGATTCAAAACTTATCCAACATCTGTAAACACTGATATTTATATCTTTTTTCTAGAATGTGTTGAATTACATACACACTAAAATTTACCCACGTAAAAAACATGTAAGTATATGGAAAGTTCCATTTCCTTTGCATGCCTCCTTTCTTTTGCCCTTTTTTATTGCGTTCAATTTTCTTAATTAGTATTAACTTGTGGTGATGGCCTGCTTGCGCATTTCATTTCTGATATGCCAATTATGTTGTTGCAATCATCATTTAAATGCTTCCGGTCTTATGTGTTTGTCCTAAATTCTTAATCGAATTCCAGCACCCCCAAAAGTATCAAATGTGAAGATAATTGGCAACTTAAAGGAGGGAAGTAAGGTAACTGTCACTGGTACTGTGACTGGAGGAACTGAAGGTTCTAGCAGAGTTCAATGGTTCAAAACTGCTTCGTCAACATTAGAGGGTGAGAATGGTCTTGAAGCATTAAGCACATCAAAAATTGCAAAGGTGGGAATCTTATGCATAGTCTTTTGTGTTATGTGTTGTTGTTTTGATGCATAGTCTTAGTTGAGCTTTGAATTTATGTAGGCGTTCCGCATACCTTTAGGAGCTGTAGGCTATTTCATTGTCGCAAAATTTACTCCTATGAGTCCAGACGGTATATCTGGTGAACCAGCATATGCCATATCCGAAAGAGCAGTTGAAAGTAAGTAACTTTATTTAATTATATAATTAAAGTTGGTTAAAAATTAAAGTGAATTGGAAAACCTGTGGACAATCGGAGTATTTAGGTGTCAATCTGAATAAAAGAGAAACCCTTCCTCTCTCTCTCTCTCTCTCTTATATTTATCTGAACCAAGCTCTTGCAGTCGAATTTGATGTTTTTCTTCATATTGCAATTTACTTCATAATGTTGGTGTACAAAATCATACCGTGGCGATGGGTTATTATTTGACTAATTGGTAATAATTGATACTATTTGTTGACAATAATGGATTCTTTTATTGTAACACACTATTTTTACCTATATTGTCTTTCTAAAGTTCCTCAATTGCAAAAATGGAATTACTTTACTGAAATACGAAAGGCAAGGGTACGTCTTTTTTGATCATCCTGTATATTCACACAAAGAACTCAATCAAACATACTTGGAAAGAAAATCTTGGGTGGTCACACTCAACTTCAATGTTTTTTGTAACTTTGCTATTCAATGAAAGAGTCTGTATCTTTTCTTAATAGATTTTTATTAATGTGGGTTTGCTATTGTGAACTTGCATTACATACGATCGTAAATTTAAAGAATCTTCATGATTTGAGTTATGCCGCAGTTGGTCCTCACACTATGACATAAGAGTGCCCTTACCAAATGTAGCCCTAGTTTTTAATTTGAAAATTGAAGCATTACGGAATCAACCCTATAGGTGCTGAAATCAGTAATATGACCTATATTTGTCGTTGATTTAGTGATTTAAGCTGTTAGATGAAGAAAGATAGCAGCTCGAGTTGATCCCCAGCTGAAGGAGTCAAAATATAGTAATCTCGTGATACATAATTGCAAGGGAATCTACAGATCTACTTCGACTGACTCTGTGGATATATTGGAAGACCCTTGAATTGCTGACATCATTCAGCAAGGAGAAGTAATTGAAGATGGACTAAAAACTGGATTGTTGGAAAATTTTGGTCGGCACTTGCATTCTCTGGTGTCGGTAGGTTGGTTCTTGGTTGTCCAGGGACTGGCTTGTGACACCCCAAATATTTGGAAAACATCCAGAGCAGCAAAATACTTTGTTTGCAGAAACTAGAAAAAAACTATCCAAACCCATGCATTAAGTAAAAGGTGGGAAGAAAATATTTATTAAGTTTGCATCACCAAAGATTTAAAACAACGCAACCACATAGAATAATAAAATGACAAAGGTCCACTATGGACTATGTTTACTACATGCCCAACAAAAGTTCACTATGGACTATGTGAGCCCTAGCTCCACGTGGTCATCATTGAACTCCTCAACGACTTATCCGCTCCTTCAAAACCTGGTATAAAATACCGTGAGATGCAAAGCCTAGTAGGAAAAAAAATATGAAACCAAGCATTCTAATCCAAAATACATGCAAACATAATATATAATATGGCAATATGCGTGAAAGAAGTAAGAACATGCGTGAAAGAAGTAAGAACAATAACAAAAATGATCACAAGCACCGGTTAATTTATAACCTTAAGGTTAACTAAGTGAGTCTAAGGTCTTTGAACTGTAAAGACCTTCCTAATCCAACCTCTAGGCATGGATGCCTTTTGACGACCAAAACCCTCCTTGCAGTTGTGATGCCGTCTTAGTCGAGTTAACAACCCAGCATGGACAACCACGAGGCAAGGGCATGGAATCTGTTAGTCATGACATGATCAACCTGGTACTAAGCTACTCGATGGTGTAGAGCCCTAATACACGCCACCCTGCTGCCACCTCAGCATTTTGATACCTAGGCCGGTGTCAATTGTAAGGCATGTACCTTTATAAGCATACTTCTCAAGTCAAATAGGGAACTTGCTCGTAACCATAAACCAATTGGGAAGTTTCCCGTTTCAACAACTTAACAGGGGACTAGCCCAACCCTTTCATCTTGTTATTTAACCATTCACTTATCCGCATAATTATCTTAGCGTTCCTAGGTGATCAGGTTCCCAAATTCCTACCTCAGTGATAACCCATAAGTGATCAAGGTAAAATGTACATATGAATTATTTAAGCATGTGGGGTAATCAATGCAATAAAAACATGACAAGCATTGGTTAAATAGCTAATTGCAACCATATCCAACATACAAGTGGGATATAACATATTTCCATTGTCCATGAGCACGTGGGATAACATATTAACATGAAATGCGAGGCTTTTCATGAAGTAAAGTAGATAAACATGGATTATCATAGTTGGATGTAAACATATTGAACATTTGAGATCAATAACAATAATTAAATGTCTCACAAGCATGAGAGTCAATCATATGAACATGATACAACGACAATTTACTACTTAGCATCAAAGTTTGGTCCAAATAGTAAGCTTAGGTACTTTTAACAAAAAATAGAACCGTGCATCTTCAAAGAAAAATAGGAAAACCATATTTTGGATTCTTGTAAAATCATGAAAATTTATGAAGACCTACAATATTGAGTGAAGGTCATTTGACTATTGACCGCACCAAAATCACATCAAGTTTGAGATAAATGACTAACATACCCTCATTGGTCCAAATCTAGTACACTTTGGTAAAAAGTCCGTAACTCTATGTGTCGTCAGTCAAATGACTCCCATTATCAGTTTAGAAAATCTTGATGTTGGCATTAAACTAGGTGCGTACCATGCGTGAAAATTTTGAAAACAAAAAAAGACTTTACTTTTAGTGCGAAGCAAATAGATCCAGGTAACACGAGAATGACAGTCAATAAATGTCACAAACCACCGATAACCATAAATAGAAGTAATAGGTGAGGGACCCCATATATCAGAATGAATAATTATAAAGGGAGAATCTTTGCGTTTATTTATTGAAGGGTAAACGGATCGTTTATGTTTTTCAAATTCACAAGCTTCACACAAAAAATTATTTCTAGAACAATGTTTAACTAAAGAAGAAAAAAGTATTTTTAAGACTCCAAAAGAAAGGTGCCATGCCATTGAATTAATTGTAGAAAGATGGTTTTGGTATCAACATGGAGAGCTTGGTCAGATTGTGAAGGTGAAAGAGAAGGGGAAGATGGAACATTTAGTAAGTATAGGCCATCATGTACACTACCACTGCAATCATTCTCTCCGTCTCCAATTCCTGAAATACACAATAAGTGAAAAAAAAGTTACAGAACAGTTTAAGGAACTCATAAGGCGACTAACAGATAAAAGGTTAGTAGAAAAGTTGGGAACATAAAGGACAGATGGTAGAGAAAATAAATGAGAGCAATGGAATACACAATGAGTGGGAAAAAAAGGTTACAGAACAGTTTAAGGAACTCATAAGACGACTAACAAATAAAAGGTTGGTATAAAAGTTAGGAACATGAATGACAGATGATAGAGAAAGTAAATAAGAGCAATGGATGGAACCTTTGCCAGATATAGAAGATAAAGAACCATAGGCTATTCTGACCTTATCTTACCAGAACAAGTGGAGTAAGAAGAAAATAAAGTAGAACAGTCAGTCATATGATCAGTGGAACCTAAGTCAATGATCCAAGGAGTATGAGAGGCGATCGCACTAAATGCAATAGGAGATATATCTGAATGAGCAAAATTGGAGGAGGACGTGGAGGTTGTAGAAGAAGAGATGTCAACTCGAGTCATCAAGCGCCCGAGAGTAGCCAACTCTGCCTCAGAAAGAGGGCAAGTCTCACCAGATGTGTTAGTAGGGATCTCAAAAAGATGAGCGTCGGAGCGAACAGGTCCACTACGACCACCACTACGGCCACCTCCACGTCCCGGAGTAGGACGATCATGTAACTTCCAGCAATGGTCAATAGTATGACGGGATTTACCACAATGCTCACAACGCAGCTGATCTCGAGCTACATAGTCGTTCTTCTCTCCAAATTTGGTATGTTTAGGTTGGCCTGTGCGGGGAATAGACGTGACAGTTAACACAGAATTCTCCTGACTGGAAAGAGGAACCATAACATGACGACGACTCTGTTTTTGCTGGACGTAGGCGTATGCTTGTTACAAAGTGGGAAATGGATCGCGACCCAAAATTTGAACATGGATTGGATCATAGTCAACATGGAGGCCGGCAAGGAAGTTATACACCTGCTCCTTCTCTACCATCTTTTGAAAAGCAGCAGCATCAGTAGTCCAAACAACGTGGAAGTCCTGATAATAATCAATCTCGCTCCACAAGCTAGTCAACTTAGCATAATGCTGAGCCAATGATTGGTCTTTTTGATATAACCCACGTAGTTTCTTCCTCAACTCGTACAATTGGGCATCATTCTCAGTTTAAGAATAAGTCTGTGAAGCAGCGAACCAAATCTTATGTGCAGTATTCAGACGTAAAAAATTGCCACTAATGGAGGGCTGCATAGAGTGTAATAGCCAGGACATGACAATGGCATTTTTTTCTATCCACCATGTGCGAGAGGGTCTCACGACCATTGGCTGTTTGGTTTGACCAGTGATATACCCAAACACATCGTGAGCAGCGATGGCTAAACTTCAGGAATGAGACCCGATCAAATAATTGATACCATCCAACTTGACATAATTGGTCTGAAGGGACAGACTATCAGTAGGAGTCCTTGAACGAGTCAATCCGGTGTCTTTATGACTACTAGAAGGCTTTTCTGTATCAGATTTGACCATGGGAAACCAAGAACAAGCCAGACGAAACGGACAGGAGCAATGGACATTAAACAGATGCAAATCAAGTAGACATGAACCACTAGACTACTAATAATATCCAAAATATCATACCAAATTGCAGCAAAGCCAAAAAGAAACCAAAAAAACAATTGGAAACTTCGAGTAGATTTAGTGGTAGTTCACAAACACCCAAGGAGTTTCAATCAAAATTGGTCGAGCCTTACTTGAATCGAAACCATCTGAAATATGTCGAAACAATGCAATAGCGGTGAAACCAAGCGAGAAACCATTCGAAATGTGTCGAAAAACCCTAGCCGCACGTTGAAATCAACTCAAAATTATCAATAGGTTTGATTCGATCCTTATACACCCCTAATCGGCACCCATGAGGGAAGAATAGACCATCGATCGAAGCAAAAAGGCGGTGCAATCGCGATTTGCAAAGGCAAACACTAATGGCGCCGAAAATGAAAAAAATTGGAGAAAAATATGAAACGAACTAAAAAAAATTAGGGAAAAATCATTACAATGTTTTGGGGACCAGTCAATCGGCAAGGTAGGTTGTATTTATTTATTTATTTTTTATAATGTCGAACTCTGAAAAATAAAAGAGGAAAAAATAGAAATGAGGAGGAAAAGAATTGCTAAGAAATTCTTCTTACACAAAATCATGCTCTGATACCATGTTATGATTAATGCAGAGAGAAGGGGGGAGGGGGGAAGAGGGGAAGTGGGATAGCGAGAGAATGAGAGTAACTGTGAATGAGAGCACCAAACATTAGAGTTTATTCCCTTCCACTTTCATTTATATAATAAGATAAAAAATACCAAAAGTATAATAATACCACTATCTTAACACACATAGAGACTTCAAATGATGGCCAATGCTTGGAAGACTTAGGAGGCTAAGGACAAGTGACATATTCTTCCCATGCATGCTTTTAGAAAGTGGGTTGTTTAATATTGCACTCAAAGTTGGGGAAAGGAGGAGTAGCCAGCCAAGGGGAGAATTCTCGGGGATTTTGTATTATATTTATTGTACAGGTATGATGTAGGATATATATGTATATACAATTTTGTGAAGGGTAGAAATAAAATAAAGGTAAGGTTCCTTTTTCTTTAGTTTTTGATTATGGAAGTGACACATTTAAAAAAATGATTTGTACCAATTAATCATTGATGTAAAGAGGATTTGTGGGCTTATACACGTATACATGAGAGTGGTAGTGTCAAGATTTGGGCCAAGTGGCATCTAATTTTAAAAAAACCCATAACCTCATTATTTGGACTCTATCATTAAATGACATTGTTTATTTTTATACTCGAAGTGGGGGAGAAAGGGGAAGCTGGCCAAGGGGAGGGAAAATGGCTGATTTTATTAGCCTCAAGGTGCCTTGTGTGATGATGGAAGAGAGGGAGAGAGAGTGTTCTTGCCCAGTGGCACAAAGGATCTAGAAGGACGGCATGCACCTTACAAAGACAAGACCCTTTGCTTGTCTCATGCACCAAGTAGCCAGCCAAGGGAGGGGATTTGGGCTGATTTGTTTGCGCTTTGGATTATTAGTGAGTTTATGAATAGATTTCGATGTCCAGCTTAACAAGGAAGAAGAAGGTATTAAGAAAGAATGTCTCTTTTCCTCTAATTTTTTAAATTGAAATAAGATAATTGTAAAGAGATTATTTATTATTACCTAGACAGAGAACTAGGGTGTTAAATTGCGCAAAAGAAAACTTTAATCTTAGAAAAGGATTGTTAGGAAGAATAAAGAACAACAAGCATGCCAAGTGGCAAAGGTTTTGAAATGAGCTACTTTTATTCATAGATGATCATTATATATAATGTTTTTATGCATAACCACACACAAAAGGGTGTCCGGCCATGTGGGAGAGGGACTAACCTCCAAGCCTTGTGAGTATTTTGTTTGCTAGCTCAAAAGAAGTTGTGTCAAGTGGCACGATCTTGCAAAAGATACATGGATCTATTTTATTTATTTTTCTTTCTTTCTTTATTTTAAATTCAATTCCATGGGTTACTAAAGGAAAGAGGGGGCCAGCCCTAATGTGGTATGGATTAGGCTTTGGGCCTTCAATTATACACAAGTTTAGGATTGTCTTAATTTCATGCAAGCAATTAATCACATATGCAGACATGTTGATCAAGGCATACAAATCACATAAACATATATTTCCTTAATTTCTATTATTTAATTATTATCTTATTAATTAGCCAAATTACGTGGTCCTTGCCATATGGGTGTTCCTATTTTGCTTCGAACTGTTCCACATGAGAGCTTCAAGGTCACGAGCATGGCCTAATTGGGGGTTTGTAGAATACCCTAAACTTGGACTTGGCACCTAATGTGCTTAACGCATTGGTGCTTGCCAAATAACCAAAATGTGAGGTCAACATTGGGCCAATTGTGCTCTACTCGATGGTAGCACGACTCAACGCATCTTGACTCATCTGGCTTCTGTCTCCTACATGCCTCAATTGACCATGCTCCAGTTCAGTATCTACATTTATCTTGCACTCTCTCCTAGAGGATCAGTCAAAATGCCATAGGCTGGGAGTAGAGCGTGCGCATCTTTGCTCGGAACCAAAAGGGGCATGGGAGGCTGGAACAAAGGACCTATCAGTGGAGTCTGAGCCGCCCTCTATGGGGTTGGCTGCTCTATCTTGACCATTCACCAGATATTCTGGGGGAAGATAGGAAATAGGATAAGCACCGAGAATAGGTACAAGAGGAGTCTTGAGTTAAAGGACATTAGAGGGCATTCAGTAAATGATATAGGAAGCATTAAGGACGATAATCAGCCCCTCCCCCCTCGCCCTCCAAAAAAGAAAATAAAAAATAAAAAAACAAAAAATTGGGAACATACACTAATAAAGAATAATGTGCAACCTCAAGAAGATGCCGATTAGTGTTAATATTTTTCATAGATGGAATTCCCCACCTAGTATTAGTGTTAAATATTTTTCTTGTTCAACATACTGATTGATAGGTGGAATGGTATCCTTTGTGCTGTTTCATTTTTTGTGCAGTGTTTGTTTCATTCCATGTTGGCATCTTGTGATGTTTAATGAATGACTATTTTAAATTATTCGTTTTATTATTTACAAGTTTCTCAAGTAGTTGGGATTTCATTATCCCTTTTGGTACATCTTCGATTATTAGTCGTTTGCAGTCTATTTCGATAGATCACTTGCAGTATATTTCGATAGCTGTGAGCTACTTAAATCCGTTGTCTTTAACGATCTGGCAGCTCTTCCCCCAAGCCTAAATTTCTTATCTATCACTGGTGATTACTCGGAAGGTGGAATACTGACAGCATCGTATGGGTACATAGGTGGTCATGAAGGAAAAAGTATTTATAGTTGGTATTTTCATGAGGTATGCCTTGTCTATATTATGTATTGCTTTATGTGGTATGGGTCCCTTCAATTTGGGCACAGACCTTGTACTTTCTCCCAAATATCATTGATTGGTGAAGTAGCTGACTGTTGCTGCAAAGGAGTTAGAACTGTGGGGTTGCTGGTGGTGGGACCTGAATTATTTAATCAGATTTGATACTCAATTGTATGCTATGGGATTGGGTTGTTTGGGTTCTGGATCCTTTATTGCTATGACTGTTAAAGCTGAAATGTCACATTTTCCTTAGAAATCAACAAATTAATAGAACATTGCTCATAAACGAAGGCAAACGAAGTATTTTTAAGGGTGAAGATAAAAGTCAAAAGGATTTGCACCTACAAAATTGGTAAATAGGCCAGTGTTTATGTAAAATACAAAAGGGTACAAAATCTATAGGTGTATATTTTGGGTAGCAAAGGGTATGCTTTCTCATTCCGCTGTCTTGTTAACATTGCGCTATACGTCTTCTTAACATTGCTCTTGTATAGGATAGGTGTCAAAGGAATGAACTTTTTCATTTTACATAAGTTTTATTCAAAACGAGTCTCTTGAAGAATTCCTGTTAAGCACGTTTATATACTTGGACCTCAGTTTCAATGCTCAAGCAGAACAGCTGCATCACTCATATGGTTTCTTTCCCCCCCTTTTTTGTTCTTTCTTTTTTTATTTTAATTGAATTATTAAATTCCCTATTTTTAACTTATATCTACCCTGTTAACTGCAGGTTGAAACCGACTCTGGTACTCTAATACCTGAGGTTTCTGGTCTTCTTCAATATCGCATTACCAAAGATGCCATTGGTAAATTTATTTCGTTCAAATGTACCCCAATACGTGGTGATGGGATTGTCGGTGAGCCAAGAACTTGCATGGGGCAGGAGCGTGTTCATCCTGGTAACCATATTTATCTCATCTTGAAGTTTTGTTTAATTTATCGAGAAAAATTTGAAATTATTTGTGCAATGCCCAAACTATGGCGCACTAGACCTTGGTCTCATATAGCACAAGAAAGAATGTTGGATAAATTTTTTTCTAGAAATTTAGTACAATGGCCAATCCTTTTGGTAGTTAGTAAGTTTGGAGGGTTGGTTGTAGTTACTCAATGCTACATTAAGTGGACGTGTCCAAATTTGTGAAGTACTTGTATTGGCCACTTGACAGTTGAGTTAAGGTTTGAGATATATGTATGATATTTCTAGCTGGGTATGGCATAATAAATGTGTTTAAGTAGAAGAATTTACTATGAAACGGTGCATAGTACTCCGATTCTATGCATATAGTTCTGTCCTAGTAGCGTATACTGTGGAACACACGAGCTCACTACAAGTACTAAGCAACACAATACGAGAATATTCCAAAAATAAACCTTAATTGAATAATTTCTAAATGTTAAAACATAAAAGACAGTAACTTAGAAATTAACAATATTCTAAAGTTCTAATGTGACTAGCTGGCAACCCACTAGTTGTTTAGACAAAAAATTGAACCAACTTAAAAACCTAATGGAGATCATAAGAGAAGACATCCCTGGCAACACCAAAGTCATCTACTCTTTAACTTTTCGATCTGAAAATTATTGATGGATAGTACGAGTTCACAACCCAATGAATGATAAAGCATACATAATAATATACACTTTAAAATCAAGGAATAAAAATAAATTGTGACAAAACCATGTTTCCAAAATAGGGTGTACTTCAAGATATTTGCTAAAATATTTTTATCACAACTTTTTAATCCATTTTTCAATAGCATATGAAAATTTCATGTGTAATAAAAACATAATTTATCTCAAAATTACACATTATTTTCAATGGTGATCACATCAATCAAAGTTTTGCCAGACGATGCGTAACTCAAGGTATCAAACCCGTAAATCCCATATATCGCACTTAGAGGCAGTATCGAGATGGCGCCCGTGATTATTCTTTAAGCCGATCTAGTTGATATACCCCACAAGATAATCGTACAACCGTTGAGACACTATGAGCACTTCCCTAGTGACCAAAATCATCTACTGAAATATTCTCTGGACTTTTAACGATGCGTATTTAACTATGCGTATTTATCCATTTGTATTTAGATCATGACATATCACCACGAGATTTCAAAAACTATTATAAAACATGTGAAATACTCCAATAATGATCAAAAACACATTTTAGAAAAATACATATCATATTTCAAAAACTATTATCATATTTTGGGGAACACGTGTTTTCAATAAAGATACATAGCATGCAAAACCACTCCCTTTTGATTTGAAGTAGTATATGAATCAATTGTCACCCTGAATTATGTGAACATAAAAGATTATTATTAACAATTTGTACAAATATTAAATAAAGATATTTAGATGTTACCCACCTCTGCTAAAACGTTGGACAGACTAATTTTTATTAAGTTATTATCATTACTTTCTGTGTATAGTAATTTTTCATATGATTTAATATGTGGTATTTAATATTTAATCAAATCATCACCATTAATTATTTCAATCAATAAGTTTAAATCATGACCATTTAATCACCGTTGATTTTGCCAAAATAATTATTTAAACTTAATTCATACCACCTGTTCTATATCCATATTTTAAGATAGTCATTTAATTTAAATTTGTCAAACTAATTATTTAAACTTAATTTTCACCATCCGTTCTATATCGATATTTTTGGATTATCATTTAATTAAAATTATCTCAAAACTAATGAAAAAAATATAAGAACAAACTATTTTCAAGGCAAAAAAGTCACTCAATAAACCAAAACAAAGATTAGAACTCGCTGATAGCGATCGACGCTGATGGATTACGCGAATCAAGTGACGAGATTACACGCCTGAAATTTCACGACGATCGAGCTTCATTTAACATCCGATCGATGCACGAAAAGACTACTCTTTTTCCTTCTCCACCAAATGTTCTCCCAGCTGCCGCTTCTTAATGAGAATTGATTCTCAGGATGTCCACCAAATGAATGGCTTTGGGACCCTAAGGTGGGTTTATATGGGCAACTCTTTAATGGCTATTACCAAAACTAAAAGAATTCCAAAAAGATTAGGCTTTTAAATTTGCTTATTGTCTTTATTATTTAATTTTCTTGTTTCTAAATTATTTTGCTTTCCAAAACTAAGGCTTCCAAAACTTCTTTCACTGCCCAAAATTGGTTCTTTTTTTTTTAATTTCTAATTTTAATTTTAATTATTTTATTTTTAAATACAAAAAATATCATTATTTTATGTAGATAAATTATTTAAAATATGGGGGTGTTACAGTTTGTGAACATAATTCTCCTCTAATTAAACCAAATAAATATTTGAAAAATATGAAATTTAGTTGTGTCCTCGTATTCTGGGGTATCAAAACTCTATGAGTCTGACATGTAGTCATATATACATCCAATACCTGTACACGAGTGCATGTAACACGGACTTATTGACAATTTATTCTACTGGAATGACTAATTCTGATGCATAGACACTGGAGGATATTGGGACACAATATGGATATGGACAAGTGGACAGGGTAAGTCCTTAAGAAACTAAGATTTGGAGATGGATTGCGGACCTATGCATGTATGATTCGTGTGTACGGGTACCTCCATGCACACTATGAGGACTACTTTCTTCTTCCTATCTTCATGCTTTTCATAAATCCTTCATTTCTTGCTCTTTTTTTTTAATAAAAAAGTATGGTTAGGGTTTTTGTATGAACCGTAAATTTGGTTTCACTTTACAGTTGATCATTTTCATTTCTTAAATGAAAACAAAGCAATATTTTTTGTGTCAAATGTTTGTGTTTTTCATGCATTGAATGACCAAAGAACTCTCACCCAAGGATCCATAAGTGTGATTGTTGTCTTTAAGCTTATGGGCGTGGCCAAGATTTGTCATGCCAATTTCCAAGGGCGTTCAAGAATGGTTGTGATCTCATATGTGTATGCTTGTTGGGGTCTCAGTTTACATCTCTGCGTGGAGGATATATGTTGCTTTGTCGAGAAGTGTTATTTGAAAATTTTGTAGTATTCTATAGTCAAAGTCTTATGTTCTGTGGAATATATGCCATAGGAAGTGTAGGTGTGTTCCTAGGCGAGTCAAGTCTTCTAGATTTCCTAGTTAGTGTATATAGATGAAGGGTCATGCATTGAAACATGTACATGACTAGGTTCATATTGGTAGTATAGATTACCATGTAATCAATTCATTTGAATCGATTGGAATGAACAAGTGGAATGATTTCTCCTCTCCACCTCTTTCCCTAATTGTGAATTGAGTGTTTTACTTCTCCCATATACCAACTTACATATGGATGTCCATGCATCTTAGAAGCTTCTTGGTACCCTGTTTTGGTGTAAAAGGTTGCTTGAAGTTATTCTAATTATATATTGATTGCCAATGCCTAATTTTATTTTCTTCTATTTTATTCTTTTCAATATTTTGGTCTTTGTTATGTTTTGATGATGGATTATTTGCATTAGTATAAGATGATCGGCCCCATTTTTCAAAAGAAAAAAAAATACAAATTCAATTAACAAGTATGTGGAAACAACTGAAAAAGAAACAGAATGTTATTTAATCATGTTAGATCCACCCATCTACGACAATATATGTTCTAACTTGCATCTATGACTACCTATTTCCAGTTACTGCCTCTACAGCTGTTTGTATTTTCATGTTGATGCCTGCAACTTATATTGATTTCTATGCTTCCATGTTGACCCTGCCATTGGTTTCTCCTTTCACCATCAATATCCACATAGCTTCCTACCTTTCTAAACCCTAAAACTGAAGTATTTTCTGTTTCCCGAGTCCTTTTTTTTATATGTAAAATTACGTTGACAATGGGTACTTTTACAAGAAAATAACTCATATTTCTAAACTATTTGTGATGTTTAATGCTTAGAGAATATATGATATTTACTTTTCTGAAAAATTAAGCTAGAAAATAGATTTGCATCAATTTTGCAAAATTCATTATTTTCAGCTGAAGATTGGGATAGTTCAAGAGAGTTTATCTTGTAGCAAGGGTTTTATGCTCCCCCCACCCCCCCTAAAAAAAAAGAAGAAGAAGTTGAAGAAAAGAGAGAAGAATAATAAGGCAGATTTGCCACTTCTACACCTAATCTTGTTCATATTTTATAATGCTTACTTGTACCTGTGCTGCATGCTTTCTTGCTTGTAGACAGGACTAGAGTTAGGGTAAGACTCGTCTTAAATTGATGCTAATTAACATTGGTTCTTGTGTTGACTGCTAAATTGGCTACCAGGGAGCCCGAGATTGCTTTCTCTGCAAATAGTTGGAACTTCTGTTGAAGGCTCTACTCTGACTGTTGATAAAAAGTATTGGGGTGGCGAAGAGGGAGAATCAACTTTTCAATGGTTCCGGGTATTTTTATTTGACAGAATTTTTGGATTTCCTGTTCTTGAAAAGCAATGATTTTAACTATCTTGCTGCTTGACATGACATCACCCACTATTTATATAGAAAGAATAATCAGCATTATAATATTAGTAGCAACCATGGGAGCTCACCCACAAGGGCTAGCCAAATAGGTCACCACTGGGTTCATTGTTCCTACTTATGTACTTAAGATCACCCATATAAACTTTCGATGTGGAATGGGGTGGTAAAAACTTCCCACCTTTATGGCTTCGTGCCCTCGCTAGGGTTTGAACACTAGAGTCACTTGTATACATAGGCTATTCTCTAGTGACCAGAATCACCAGTCTTGACACAATGTCTGGGTCTTTTCCATGATGGCCACACAGTCTTGAGTCTACATGGTTATTATACACACGAGTAGCTTTGATACTATAAGTAACAATCACAAGAGCTCATCCAAAACGACTAGCCAAGTAGGTAACAATTAGATTTACTGCGCCCACTTATATACCGAAGATAACCCATGTAAACTTCTATTTTGGGATGAGGTGTTTCAGGATGAGAAATAAATACTAATTATAATGAAATATGTGAGCTACTACTAGTAACATGGTTTTAGGTTTTTGGTTCGTGTTATTAGAGTTGTAGAATCTTTATTCAAGTTATTGGCCAGTAGTACATTTAAATCATTACATGTCACGCCCCAAATCCAGAGACATAACTGGTCGTGAACTACGAGCCTTGGCCCAATAGCCACGAAAGTCTAAAATTTAAAACAAATGCTACGAAGCATAAAAAAAAAACACTAAAAGATGCTACAGATTAGATAAACGGTGATTCTAATTGTAAAAAATATTTTGTGGGATACAAAAACTACCAAAACAACCAATTGATTGTAAACCATTCGATTTCCCATTAAAACAATGATTGTTTATGAAAAATTATTTTAAGTATCAACTCGTCGTTAAAAGATACCGACTCAATAAAAATGCAAAATGAACTTTTTTATGAGGTCACTGGTACTGAGTCCTAAAACACAACAGAGTCTTCATTAGTCTTTTCATTGAATATCTGAAAATGTTAAAAACAACGTTAGCCGATGGCTCGGTGAATAACAAACATGCATAGTAGAATACAGTTTAAAACGGAATATTCAAAGTATCTATAATTGAAACATAATCATGGCAAGTAATGCGGCATAAATTCACACCATAGTATAAAAATCCTTTTCTTTTCGTCAAATTTACATTTTTTCCATGAAATACACTTTGTTAATAAATTCATCCAATTTCAAAGCCAATGATGAGTTGCCAATGTATCAAGTCTCATTATAATAATAATCAACACCACAATGATGATAACATGATCATCTATAACCCGGGAAAACTATAAATAAAATAAATAATCAGTGCTAAATATAAATAAGCTCAAGGTATCCTCGGCTCGTTGGATTCAATATCGAACTTAGAGTCACCACAGGGTAGCGCCCAAGTCTTTTTTCTAAGACGATCCAATTCAGGTCACCGGACAACATCTGGGCTGTTCTTTAAACCGTTGAGCATTAGAGTCACTACGAGCGTAAGGTTAAGTCTTTTCCCTAACGAACAGAGTCACCTCTGTAGAGGGCGTGCCCCTGAACTTTTAACATGGTCTCAAAATAGAATATCTTAAATCACACCATATAAATATATACAAAAAGGCTCCATGAAACATATTAAAAAATAGTTTCTATGCCATGAATTTTGCATCACAAATTTATCTCCTTATATTGAAAATGAAATTCTCATTTGTTTTTGAAAAACCATTCGAGGACGGGTGATTTCAGAAAATACGTAGCATGCAAAACCACTAACTTGAAGTTCAACAATGTATTATGTGCTGCAAACGGAATGATTTAAGAGCCGACATCACCTTGAATTTGCAAATATAAAGGAATTACTATTAATTAACGTTAATTCATGCCATATTTAAGTACTAAGCAAAAAACTCCCTATTAATATTTCTTCTCACTAATTCTATTATATTATTATTTAGTATATTTTAATATTTATTATTTTTTTTAAAAATATTTAATTTAATCAACACCATTAGTTATTCAAATTTAGATTTTTAACTAATAACATACTAAAATATTATAATATTTGAGTCCAGTTTTACCGTTGATTATATTTTTTTATTAAATTTCTATATTTTTTATTATTTTCTATTTCTTTTAAAAATATCTATTTATTTATATTTAATGTTTAATGACATCAAGACACTTACTAATTTCGAGCTCCACTCAAATAGTAGATATTAAATATTATAATAATTGAGCCAAGTTTTCACCGTTAGTTAATTAAATAATTGCTTGATCTTAATTAATTTAATATATATACACATTTTCTTTTCTCACTAAAATTAAATTATTATTTTAATATAAAATATAAGTAAATTAGTCTAATTAGAATTTATGCATCATATAATATGAGAATTAACTATTTATAAGATTAAAATTTTACCCAACCACACTAAGTCTAATCAGGGTGGATCCTAATAATAAACAACCTACTACACTTGATGGCTACCCATCATTCGGTAGCCATTGAAGATCAAGGTACCTTGCTGTAACATAACTGAATTAAGCGTTTTGTATTTTTACTTTATTATTATTTATTTACTATTTTTTTTTCTGTTTCAAGTTCTCACATCTTTTTAATCTTTTTCTGTTCCCTTTATGTATATCTATACATATCACACTCATATATATATATATACACACACATTATTTAACCTGTTAGTATTCATACACACACATGCCAACATCATCTTTAACAGCAACATCCTGTCGCCTTCTTTCATCTTTCTTTTTCTTTTTTTTTTCCATATATATATATATATATACACATATATTACATAGATTATGTATAATATTTCTTTACCCAACGGCTGTGACTATTCTTATCTTAGCCTCTCTTTTCTTTTATTTTCCTTTTATATATATAAAAAAGTTATTAACCAATAACTCAACTGTTTATGTGAAAGCAAAGCAAAGAAAATAAAAAGAAGCATAAGCTAACCAGTTTTCTTCCTATACTGAAACGGCTGAGGGAAGGCTTCTTCTTACTCTCTCTGCTTTCTCTCAATCCGGCTTTCTAATGAAGAATATATATATATATATAGAACTTTAATCCTAGTATTCTATTTCATTTTAAATTCTTTGTATGTTTATTTAACTTCAAGATAATTCTATCCTCTTTAAAACACTCTATCAAACTCTTATCTTTTGGTTATCCTATGAAGACAAATTCAAAATTTTAAAATTATCTCTATTTAAATATTTAAATATATATATTATATTGTTTATACAATTAAGACTATTAATTTAGTATTACTTAAATTTTTTTTTTTTTGAAATTTAGGATGTTACATTACAGGTGTGAGAGCCAACTTAGTACTGTGTGGAGTTTGTGGTGGTGTAGTTAGGGAAGTAGAGGTTCTAGAAAGGATTAGAGGCACTCGGGGTGATATACCTTTTACACGTTAATAGGTTGCTATTGGACCTTGCAAGGAAGGGGAAGAACTTGGGCTATGCGATGTGACGTTGTGTATTTGAGTGAGGATATTGTGATGTTCCGCACTTCGGTAGGAGATGGAAAATAAATCGAATGTATAATGAAATATGTGAGATACGAGCCATACTACTAATAACTTGGGTTTAAGCATTTTGAGTTATGCTGTTAGGCGTGTTATTCAAATTACTCAGTCAATAGTCTATTTAGGCCATTAGCGTATCCTTATTTTAAAGTATTAGAAGATATTTAAATTTTATTTATCCTGGCTTAGTTGTGTAAGTTTCATTGTGGACTACTACAGAGGCTGAATAACATGTACCACTTTTGCAGTCTAGTTCTGATGGCACCCAGAGGGAAATTAAAGATGTTACTACTTCTTCATACACACTCTCGGCCGATGATATTGGTTTCTTTATATCAGTTTCGTGTGAGCCTGTTAGAAATGATTGGGCTCGTGGTCCTATTGTGCTTTCTGAACAAATTGGTCCAATAATACCTGGTATGCAAATGATTTCTTTGCAACATTTTATCATAATGTAATGCTCGGGCAATAATGTGTTGCATTTTTCTGTTCCATTGGATATCTTGGGAAATGTCTAGTTATTTCTGATGTAATCTTCATTCAAGTTTGCTAGTCTATAGCGATGACTGTCTATGTTTTCTTCCAGGAATATCATCACTTGAAATTGGAAATAATGGTATATTTGAACATGACTTTCTATTGCAGGGCCACCTACTTGCCAGTCACTTGAATTTCTTGGATCGTTTGTGGAAGGAGAACGTTTGAGCTTCATTGCATCTTATAGTGGAGGGTGAGGCATTTAGTCAAACTGTCATGTTGTGGACAGCTATGTTACATGGACTAGGGTATAGGCTGTCTGGTGTGAGTTTACGTTTAAATGACGGATTCAATTAGTTCATGTGTTCAAGGGCATGTGGACACAGAAAAATAATTATATTTTTTAATGAACTTTTCTTTTCGCGGTAAAATGGTGTTTGCTATCTGCGATGGAGCATTTCGTGCATAATGTGGAATTTTATGTATTTTTATTTGGTATCTCATATTACTAAATATGTTTGTTCGGTGGATGTCCAACTACCCATGTCGGACCATATCCCCAGCTTAACCAAATGTCGAGTTTCCGACAGGGTTACTTCAACATTTTGAAGAGTCCATGTAACATAGATGAATAGCTTGAAAATTTGGCCTTAATTTTTTGTTCTGAAACCGGAGTAATAAAACTCTGATTCAGGGAAAAAGGAGATTGCATTTACGAGTGGCTTAGAGTGAAAAGTAATGGTGTCAAGGATAAGCTAAATGCTAGTGGTAAGTTAATTTTGGTTTTAGGTGATTTTTTTTGTCCTAACTTGTTTGATTGGGCTTGCTAGATTAAATACTTGAAATATTCTGTTGGCAGAGTTCTTGAACTTAAGTTTTGAGGACGTGGGAACATGTGTGGAACTTGTTTACACACCTGTTCGTAAAGATGGAATCAAAGGAAGTGCTATGAGTGTGGTGTCTAGTGTGGTTGCTGCTGGTAAGTAGTTCCTTCAAATGGAAGTTTCGGCCATACTAAAGCAGTAAATCTTTTATCATTGTACTTTTTACATTTGTATATCGATCATATTATAAATATACTAGGCTCAGAAATAATAACCAAACCTTGAATGGAATCTACGGCCCTTTTCTTCCCTCTATGTGAATGGAATCTAAGTCCCTTTTATTCCCTCTATGTTTTTGTTTGTATAAATTACTGTTAAATTAAGGGTATTATTGTATTTTTAGTGTTTTATTGATCGTATTATAAATAATAAGGAATAGAGTGGAAACTCTAAGTTTTGTGCTTTCATTCATTGTTCTTCTCAATCTCTCTTTCTTCCTCCTTTTCTCTTCCACACTTTTCAATAATTGTAACATGGTATCAAAACCCGATCCTGTGTAAACTTCTTCCTTTTTTGTTTTTTGTTTCCTCACAATCGTCTGATTCAAAAAAAAAAAAAAAAACTTCCATGATGATCGTTTGGGTCCCAAAACTTGATTTATGATTTTTTTCAAATTTTCCCGTAATTGTTTCATGTTTTTCCCCAATTTTTTTTATTTTCGGCGCCGCTAGGGTTCGTTCTTGCAAATCACGATTACGCCGTTGTTTTCCTTCAATTGATGGTATGTTCCTCCTTTATGGGTGCCGACTAGGAGTTTCTGAGGGTCGAATCAACCTTATTTGATGTTCGGAGTTGATTTCA
>JAOTRH010000026.1:4779284-4797243 GCA_034768845.1 Heliamphora exappendiculata | reverse complement strand
CCTATTAAATGTGATAATACAAGTGCAATCAACATATCCAAGAATCCTATACAACACTCAAGAACAAAGCACATAGAAATTAGATATCATTTTATAAGAAATCATGTGCAAAAAGAAAATATTGAACTTGAATTTATAGGCACCGATTACCAGTTAGTGGACATTTTCACAAAACTTTTAAATGAAGAAAGAATATGCTTTATTAGGAGAGAACTTGGTATGTCATGTGCTTCAAATTGATGATTTATATGCCATACTAACCATGTCTTTTATTGCATTTCAATATACTTAATATTATTTCTTGAATGTGAAAAAGTGTCGACACAACTTGAAAAAGTGTCGACACAAATGTGTGAAGTATCGACACAAAACTGTATAGAAGTGACATTGGAAACAAAAGTGTCGACCCCATTCTATTCAGTGTCGACACCGTAGGTTTTCCTGACTCGGTAAATTTGTGTCGATACCAATCTTAACTGGGTCGACTCAAATGGCCAAAAAGTGTCGATACCAACTTAAATTGTGTCGACACCAACTCTCTATTTCGATACCCACACTTGACACGAAATGTGTCGACATCAATTGAAATTTGTGTCGACACAAATCGTTACATCTATAAAAGAGGCGTTGGTCCCCGAAACGTCATTTCGTTTTCCCGCTCTCACTCCTTATAAACCGTTCGTCTCCCGCATTCACTTCCACAAACCCTGAGTCGACCCTTCCTCTTCTTCTCAAATCCAACCCCAAATCCATCAAAATGCCACCAAAATCGATGGATAAAGGATCTAAACGATCCATTGATGAAGGACCTTCAAGCCATAGGACATCAAAACGTAAGAAGACGACTACGACGGCGACTACAACAATCTCCGACCCACAAAACGTTGCCTCCTCCGAGGTAATTTCTTTTCAAACTCCTAAATCTCGTCAACTTTATTTTTCTTCCTTTGTAAACCGAAAAATCTGTCCCGGTCGCTCTATAGATTTCGCATTCTTTGACTCTATTGAGATGAGGTTTAAGGACCTCTTCTCAAGCCTTGGATAGAAAAGGTTCTTACAAATCCAAGAGTCTCATTATCCCACATTGGTGAAGTCCTTTTATGCTCACATGCACATTCTCCTCATTCCGTCCACTACCATCACCACATGGGTGAATGGTAAAGAAATCAGTTTGTCCCCCTCTACCTTGAATGAAATCTTGGGCATTCCCCCTGGCGATATTTGTGTTTACCACAGCCAGAAATCTATCGAGATTGAAGGTTTTTCCTTTTCTGATGTTGTCAAAAACATTTTCGAAAATGATGAAATCGACCCCTCAAAACCCTTAGAGGCCAACACCCTAAAACCCAAAATGCGCATTCTTCACCATATGGTCAACCATATTTTCCTCCCTCAAATGAAAAAATTTGGTGATGTATCCTGCATGCACATATTCATTATGTGGTGTATTTTGGAGAAGAAAAACCTAAATCTAGGATTTCTTTTCATTTTTCATATGTTTCTTTCTCATGGCGAGAAAAACTCCTCTCTCCCTCACGGGATGTACCTCACTAAAGTGTTTCAACACTTTAAAGTTAATCTCTCTGAAGAAAAGGCCATTACCTTTTCTAAACATGATTTTTATCGGAAGTCCTCTCTAAAGCACATGCAAATTGCATGTGTGGATGGTGCTCGGACCACCATTCGCAGAGGTACCCCATAATCTGTCAGGACTCCTCTTCCTCCTCCTCGTGATGTTTCCTCCATGCCCATAGACCTTGATTCTCCTCCTTCCCATCCTGTCCTTCACGACTCTTTTGATACTCCTGGTTCTTCTCACTTTGCTCCTCCTCATCCTATATCTACCCCTGTTCCCCCTGCTACTGCATCATCATCCACTGGTTCTGTTCAAGTGGATCTTTCTGAAGTTCTTTCTTCAATCAACTCTTTGTCTTCAAAAATTACACTCTTCCAGGCCAAAGTAGATTCTGATTTTTTTGACTTGCATCATACCATCTCTTCCCTCTCTGAGAAAGTAAAACATCTTGATAAGATCAACCGGAGCCTTCGCAGAGATGTGGAAAATGCCACTGATATAGGGAGAGCCTTCTGCAAAACAATGGATGAGAACATTGCACCCATTGTCAATTGCAACAAGGCCATCTTTCATCAAGTGTGCAAGGAGTATGACCAATGCATCGTCACTGCGGTGCATGCTAACTCCCAAAAGATGGAAGAACACTTGAAATGGCTAAAAGAGGCATGAGCAAATCAGTTCAAGCCCAAGAAAACAAAAGAAGAAAAAGCAGCCAGACTCAAGTGCGAAGCTGACCTTGCTTTGGTAGCTCGCTGGGAAGCTCTGGCAGCAGGTGAAGCCAAGGATGAACGAGCACGTGCGGCAAAGGAACGAGCTTCTGCTAGTAAGGACAAAGCCAAGGCCAAGAAAGAGTTTAAACGTTTCATGGATGACCAGTAGCCCTTTTTTTGCTGATTCTAAAAGGGGAGTGATTACAGTAGAGACAAGGGGAGAAGTAGAAAGAGAAGAAGTTAAGAAGTGAAGGGGAGTTTCAAACATTTTTTTAAGTTTTTGAATGAAGGTGAAGTTGTAACATTTTAACATACATTTCTCTTGGTTTGATAGGTTTTGTTGGATGAATACTTTGAATGTTGTGAATGTTATGCTGTGAATGCTTGAACAATTTTTGTCTTGGATGAATGGTATCACAATTGCTCTTATATCTGTTCATTACATCTTATTCTTTTGGGTATGAATGTGTGTTAAATGGATTACATATGAAATTGGATGTGATTGGTTAAATCATTTTACACATTCACTGTTTTGCACAAATTAGAATAAATTCTGAATGCTTCTTAATCTCTTGTGCAAATTATGATTAAAAACTGTATGTTTTCACTCTGAATTATGCCTAGCCTCTAATTGCTTTTATTGTTTGAGGCATATCGATAAGGGGAGAACTTTTGTTGAAAAATATTTTAAATTGTTTTCTAGAAAATATAAATATGGTTGTAATCATAAAAAAAGGGGAGATTGTTAGCCCAATGGCTTTTTAATTTGATTTTGATGATTTTCATAATTCATTTTCTAAGAATAAATGATTTTAAATGGATATTATTTTATATTTTCAAAAAGAAAGTGTTAACACATTTTGAACAATCAAAGTTGACATCTTAGCAAAAAAGAAATGACTTTTATCTCAAAAAGGTTCAAACACTTAAATATTCTTTAATTAGAATATTTTGTATTGATCTTAATTGAAAATTAAGTTGAACATTTTTAAGGTAAAGTATACTTGAAGCTTATCAAGTGTGTCAACACTCATTGATCAAATGGTTTGACACCCTAACGATTTTACAAGTTGATCTTCAGGTATCAAAACATTAGTGTTAACACAAACTAGTTTTGTGTCAATACAAAAGTGCCGAAGTGCCCAGGACTCATTTAAGTCGACAAAAATATTATTTTATGTTGACACAAAAGTGATCCTCATTTTTGGTATCCGGAAGTTTGGGTTGACACAAATGGAAATTGTATTGACACAAAACAATCGAGACCTCCCGCAGATTTTGGTATCGACCCCAAGACAAGTTGTGTTGACCCAAAAGTCCCGAGCCTACCTGCAAAATTTTGGTGTCGACCCCAGATGTAAATGTGTCGACACAAAATAACCGAGACTGATTTCAGAATTTTTGGTGTTGACCCCAGAGACCAAATGTGTCGACACAAAAGAACCGAGGCTTCTTGCAGAAATTCATGTCGACACCAAAGGCAAGTTGAGTCGACGCAAATGGTCTCTCCGGATGCTGAAGCTTTAAACGAGTCGACACTAGATTCAAATGTGTCGACCCCAGAACGTTGGAAGGTAAAGTGCAGAAATTGTGTCGACCCCTCAGAAAATTTGTGTCGACCCAACCACTTGAAGAATCCTGCCCTAGACACTTTGTGTCGACACCAAAGCTATTTGTGTCGATCCTAAAGACGGAAATTCAAAATACGGCAGATCTCAACGGCTGGATATTTGACATTTATTGCTCCCACCTACCTGCAATGGTCATGAACTCACAAGAACTTATATAAGGAGTTACTTATCAGCATTTAAGAGGTTGGAGACTTATATTTACTGTTCCATTGCTTAAATCAATCTCAGAAATCATCAAGTTCACATTTATTGCTGCAACTCCAGTTTTTGTTCCTCATCTCTCTTTACCATTTCATTTATTGTAAATTATTTCTGTAAAAAGAGTGAGTGTTCTTCATTTATTACACTTCATTTATTGTAATCAAGGGTGAGTCACCCTGTTATCCTTTGAGTGAATGAGTGAAACTCATCAAAAAAGAGTTAAGAGAGATTAGAAGAAAACAGATGCTTGTTTTCATAGGATCTTTTTGAAGCTGTATAAGGCGTTGAATGTGCTCATAAACATTCAGATAGTTCAAGTGAAGTCTTGAAACTTGTAAAGACTTGGAATACGCCCGTTAAGTATTCTGAATAGTGAAAATACTCAAGGGAGATCTTGAGGAGTAGATGTAAGTTAGGATAAAGCCGAACCACTATAAATCTCTGGTGTCTGGTTTTATCTCTCTATTCCTCATTTTTTAATATTTGCATTGTTTAAATATTTGCATATCTTGCTTTATTGTGATATTAAAAGATTTTCGAAAAATGTTATAAATTGTTATTTATTTTTTAAAAATTCAATTCACCTCCCTCTTGGGTTGCCTAGATCTAACAGACATGATAAATCACTAACACCAGAAGAACCAGTAACACAAAATCACGAGCAGAAGCGTGAGAACTCGAGAACCACGTGATCCACGATAACCAGAGGACCAGCAAAAAGAACTAAAAGGAACCAAAGAGAATACCAAGAAAACAAAAAAAAAAACCAGAGTCACGAACCAAAATCGCGAACAGTCTCGAACCAAAAGGGGCCAACGAGGCTCGAACCAAGAAAACAAACAGAGTTGGCTCAACCAGGGAGGTTGCAGACGTGAGCAAAGGAACCAAGAACCAGAGTCGCCGACGGTCGGCGAGGCGAGGTCGAAGGGCGTCGAGGGCTAGGGTTTGCGAACCAGAAAACCAGGAAAGAAGAAGACGACGGCGGCGGCTGAAGTGTCGAGAACCAGCACCAGCGAGAACCAAAACCGACGAGCACCAGGATCGACACGACCACTGAGGTCGCTTGAGAGAACCAAAAAAAAAACCACCAGAGTTGTCGACGTGAAGACGTGACGCCAAGAGAGCGACGGCTAGGGTTCCGGCGAGTGAGGACGAGGGTGCCAGTGTGGCTATCTTTCAAACGACGGCTGGAGAGCGATGGCTAGGGTTTTGTTTACAGGTTTGGCTTTGATACCATGTCAATTTTATTCAATACCTCAAAGTGAGGATTTTCTCTCATTATATAACAATCGTGGGGCTCATTACATGGCTGATTTTCAGCAATTTATAGATTTACCGCAATCATATCTAAACTAAAAAGGAAAATAAAATATACAGCTAATCTGATCTGACTGACAGTAAGAAACAAAATGTTATTACTCGTTCCAGTGCTGAAGTAGAGTATCGTGCTATAGCTCATACTTCATCTGAAATGTTGTGAGTTCATTTTCTTCTTCAGGATTTCAGCATCACATCTCCTCATCCTATGGAGATGTTTTGTGATCAAGGAGCCATATTTCTTACTAATAATCCTGTGTTCCATGCGTACTAAGTAGATTGAGGTTGAGTGCCACTTTATTCGAGACTTAATGATGACGAAGCAAATTATTACTTCCTATGTTTGCTCAGAGAATCAATTGAGTGATAATCTCACCAAATTGTTAGCTTGTTCTTCATTTCAGAGATCTCTCTTCAAGCTAGGCATGTTTGATTTCTATGCTTCAGCTTGAGGGAGAGTGTTAGAGTTTATTTTATATTGTACTCAGTAGTTTTGTAATTAACTATGTGTGACTCATATATATATATATATATATATATATATTTGTTGTGGGGTGTAGAGACCTTTTTCAGTCTCTTAATTCTTACCTTAATTTTTAATTTCTCTCTCTTTTGCTCTATCTTCTTCTCTCCCTTCAACCCTAAACACTCTTTTACTATTCAACTAAGTAGAAGTTGCAAATGTTTGTTAAAATTATAAACTTATAGCTTTAAACAATAGAATTTATATTTGTTGATTTAGAATCAAAAGTTATAAGCAAAAAGCTAGAAGTACATTTGTTTGGATTTTCTTAGATTTTTGCTGAACTACAAGCTAAAAGCTATAATTCAAGCTGTGCCAAACACTGTGCAAGGGAAATATTCCAGAATTTTGAACCATGCCTAAACTTATAGTTTTAAACAATAGAATTTGTATTTGTTGATTTAGAATCAGAAGTTATAAGCAAAAAGCTAGAAGTGCATTTGTTTGGATTTTCTTAAATTTTTGCTGAACTACAAGCTAAAAGCTATAATTTAAGCTGTGCCAAACACCGTGGAAGGGAAATTTTCCAGAGTTTTGAGCCATGCCTAAAACTTGATTCGCCTGGAATTTCTTTCCTAACTATTGTAGAACCTTTTAGTAGGTTTCTTAGGTGTTCCCTTATGCCTGGATTAAAAATGAAGGTTGCTATTGAAATTGCAAAAAGAGAAGGTTTGAGGCCAAGATAAAGCAGAAGCCAGAAAGATTTAGGATGAGCAAAACAAAATAAACGTCCTACTGCAATGTTTCTGGGCGTTTACTACCTAGTGTAATGAGGGGAACTAGAAATCTATAGGAAGAGGGAAGTCGTAGGAATATATAGGAAGTGGAAAGTTGTGACACTCTTGATATAAAAGCCTGAAACCCTCTTCTGTTTATCTTGTACTAATAAAATAGAATCATGAACATATAATATGAACATATTTGTTGTTGTCTATTTTGTCAGTGTGCCATTGTGAGCACTTATTAGTTTAAAAAGCAACATACCCAAAAAAGCAGAAGTAGTTTGTCAACCTCATCAAACTCTAGACCTTTTTTTTTGAACAACAAACTTTAGACCTTGAATGATTCTTTCATATGAAGGCGCAGGCTTGCTTTGCATGTATCGTCTGACATATAGTCTATACACGTTATTCTGGCCAGATACAGAATCCTGATGCTAGTAGGCATACTCTTACTATAAAGTAACAATTATTTAGCACCATATTTTGATTTCAATGAAAGTTGCCCACGAATGGAATGATCAGAACCAACAAATTAGGGCCGATGTTGTTTTACTACTCTGATTGATGATAGCAGCAATCGCACACATTCCAGTGATTATACGATGACATAATTAATGTGTTCAAAAAATTTCCCTTCTTGCCATTTTCACAATTGATTGTGTGTAATGTAGATTACTGGGAGACCCCTGTCATGTTAGATGCTCCTGTATCTGGAGGGATTCTTGCTGCAGAGGCTGGAACTCTTACTTTTATGGTATGGTTTTACTTTGAGCTTCTTACTTGACAGAACAAGTCTTGCTGATGTGATTTTGCCATTATGGTCAATAGGGTGGAAAAATCATGCATGTCCTTGTTGGAAACCCTCTGATTTATTTTTCCTCATCTATGATTCTAAGTGTTTACCGTCATTGCCTTTGTGTTTGAAAGCATGCTGATTGCTGGAATGATGCAAGTCAAATTTGACATGCTGCAATAATTGGTATGATATGTTAGGAAGAGTTTGATACTCTGAGTCATCATTGTTGCATTCTTGTCCTAAAGTTGATGCATTTGCTCTATCTGAATCTCACTTTAACATCTACTTTTTTGGTGGTATCAAAGTGGCCATGCAACAGTGATCCTCTGGGTCTGGGTTGGTGAGGGAAAAAAGCATGACAGATTGTATTAAGTAAATGATCAAAGAACTATCAGTTTTTCTTTTAATATGTCACTTTTACTTACCACTGTAGGAAACATTTCTGAGAGAAAAGGTATTATTAGATCTTCAAGGCCTCAAAAACACTGTGGGAAGAGAGAATACTACTACTGTACTAAAGTTTGCCCATGGAATGTCTTCTTTCTTTGCCAATTACCAACTAATTAATAATATTGAATAACAAATAAATAGGATTAGAACAGCCGAAATGCATGAAAATAATGGATCTCCTATCTTTTCCCCTTGAATGGATTTCTCTAATGAGCAACCAATCTACCTTATCTAGGGGGAAAACAAATAAAATGCGAATGAACGCATGATGAATTTAAATGTGATAAACATTTGGCACATATCGGCAATATTTAGCATTATTAGCTTGAATGTTTGCTGATAATTCACACTTCACGTAATTAGATGTTGATTTGTCAATAATTCAGTTACCCAATTTGGTTGTAAAGAACTTTAGAGTTGATATAATTTGTAGGCAATTCGAAATCTACACATCTACTTGTACTCGTTATATTGTCTGCATTATACGAGCCTCAGGATACATCTACCTGTACTCTTTATATTATCTGCATTATGCAATCCCCACATCTCCACACCACTATATTAGCTAGCATATGCATAGGCATATTGCATTAGTTTTCTCTGGAAGCAGTGATAACTCGTTCCTATGTCACTCGATGCCATAGAAGAGTGCAATGTGGCAGTTTCAAGGTATTTGTTATGTAAAACTAAAGCTGGCAGGGGTAAGGGTCCAAGACTTGACCCAGTCTGATTCATTTGTAATTGATCTGGATTCCTTTACAATAATAGAACCCATTTGATAGTGCTGATAGTCAATCAGCCTTCACATATGTTTATTTTGGAAAAGCACCTTATAAGACTAGAAGTTAAGTTGACAATTGCCTATTCATGACGTGAAACTACATGCAGAGAAGCATTATGGAAAAATATGAAAAACTGCCCCTAATAATAGGGATGGCAACAGGGAAGGGAAGACTTGTTTTAGAATTGCCTGTTTCAGAAGCTTAAATTCGTGGTGCCTGTTTTACCAACAAGCTCAGCAAAATGCCCAAAATCCATGTTCAATTTGTTTTCCTGCAAGGCTGTTTGTGGATTGCATCTTTTGTGGGTTTCTAGTTGATTATGAAATCAAATTTATCCATCAATTATAACTTTTGTCTCTATTTGGCACTGTGTTTAGATTTTATGGCTTAAGGTTAGTCATGGTGTTTCATTACTAATATGTATTATGTTTGCACTTAAAGCTTTTGCTTATTAAATATTTTGTTGTGTAATGGTTAAATCATAGACAAGAAGTTGTTCTTCTTTTAGATCAATTTAGGTTGTGGATTAGAAAGGTTGATATATCATACAGGACAAGTGTTTGGTGCATAAATTGCTTACATGTGTAATTTTAGAGGAAGAATTAGCTTTGTTTATGTTAACGTATGCAGAGATAGTACTTTTGGCACTTAGAACTATAACGGAAGTTAGCATGTGTGCCAGGTTGGTGGCTTAGAGGAAGCTTATCTTGCTGCAAAGTCATTGTTCTTCTCAATGGGAAAAAACACAATTTATTGTGGTGGAGCAGGAAATGGTTCTGTATGTTCTCTTACATTCCTCTAGCTATGACATATTGGGTTTTCATCATATCATGGTAACTTTTTTTTGGTTATGTTATAGAAAACATGTGGTCCCACTGCAGTTGTACGTGAGTAGGTTTTCGATCAACTTCCCTCTATTAGCCTCATACATGTTGGCACCCTTACATATTTGATGGCCTTGGTCACTTGGCAATTGAGAAGCTGCTATCATTGTATTACCTCTTGTGTATGTAGATTTTGTCCCCCACAATAAGAAGTAACCGATTACAACATGCAAGTTGCCTTAACAAGTATATTTACTGGTATATCACTTCACTCTCCCTACCAATCTAGAATGCTAGGTGAGAAATCTTCCTTTGCATCCTTCCAGTCAAAGTTCATGTTAGCTTTATTATGATTAATAGCTTTATTATGATTGTTATCCGGTGTGGTTGGACATACTATATCTTATTGTATATTCTTATTTATCTATAAATAAATTAGTGCGTGTCCCATTAGTGTTAACGCCTTGATTAAATCTAATTAACATGGTATCAGAGCCACCATCACCGGCAGCTCCTCCTTGACTCCATCCCTAGCCGCTGACCATCCAAGCCACCTCCACCAGTCGTCAACATCCACCCAAAACCCTTCCATTGTCACCGAAATCCCTACAACCACCACCACTAGCGCCAAAACCCACCTAAACCAGTACCACCAGCGCCGACATCCATCCAAACCACTTCCATCTTCGCCGAAACCCACCTCAGCCTCCACCACTAGTGCCGAAACCTCCCAAACCAGTACCAAACCAGTTGCGCCACCTACACAGTCGCCGAAACCCACCAAACAGTTGCCGTAAGTCACCGATCATGTCCCAAAACTAGTCGCTGACCATTTAAACCGTCGCCGAAACAGTAGCACAAGTCTCGACAGTTCTGTTTTTTTTCCATCTCCCTCACTGCGTCCCTTCATTCCTCTGTGCAATGGCTTGCTTTCCATTTAACAAGAAGTTCTGTATTGTCTGATTTTTGTTGATGCAGTGTGGGTTGTCTGGTTGTGGGTTATCTGGTATTTGAACAAGAATGTCATAGGAGGGCAATAGATTTCCTACCGGGACTTCTGGGACTGCTGAGTCTTTGACGGATACTGGGCAACCAATGAGAACTGAGGTGCTCTCTTCTTTTACTCGGCTTGTCGATGAGAAGCTTGATGGTGCTTGCTTATCCTTTGTGGCGGAAGAATGTGTTGAAATCCTTGCAAAGCATGGAATTGGATTCTCACTTATTTGACGATGCCCCTGATCCTAGTTCTCTTATGTATCGTACCTGGGTACGAGACGATGCTCGTCTCTTCAGTCAGATTATGAATTCAATGGATTGCAGTGTTAAGATTTTGGTTGCAAGTGCCGATACGGTGAAAGAAATTTGGGGGGCTCTAGAGGATATCTAATCCTCCACAATTGCGCCTGTATGATGTGATGCGAGATTCTTCCGCTCGCAACAAGCTGGTCGTCCCCTTCAGAAGCACTTTATTAGCTTTAAAGTGCTTGCTGACGAGTTCGATCGGCTTCTTCTATTCACTAGTTCTCTTAGTAAATATCATGAACAACGGATGCAAATTCTAGTTGTATGTTTCTTGGCCAGTTTGGATCCTGAATATGACACAACCCGTTCACAAATTCTTGCTGGGACAGTCATTCCTACCTTATCTGAGACTTTCCATCGGGAGAGTCGTTCAATGCATCGCGACGACACCAGGTCTACCCCTGATGCTAGTAACCCGTCTGCCCTTGTTGCTTCTCGTGGTGGCAATGGAACTCGGGGCCGTGGTTGTGGTAGGGGTCGTGATGGCAGTCGAACTGGTGGGAGGTGCGAAGGAGGTGCTCATGAGACCCGTTATTGCTACTACTGTGGGATTTAGGGACATATTCGCAATCAGTGTTATAAATTACATGGAAGACCGTCCCCAGTAGCCAATGCTACTGTTGATTACTCTCAGGTAGACTCATCCTCCTCTTCTCAGAAGCAGCTTGTTGTGATGACATCCGTAAAATATGAACAGTATATTCAGTCTCGGGTTGCTAATCCTCCCGCTCCTGTCGCTACTACTTTTGCAGGTAATCCTAGTGCCTGTTTGGCGACTACTCCGTCTGCTTGGGTAATTAATTCAAGTGCCTCTCACCATATGGTTGGCTCTGTTGATATCTTATCTGACTATCAGGTGACTTCTAGATATCGTGGTGTTCTTGTGGCTAATGGATCTTCCTTACCAGTTAAGAGACGTGGAGTTGTTACTCCCACGCTGTCTGTAACCCTACCTAATGTCTTACATACTCTTGGGAATCCATTTAACTTACTATCAGTCAGTCAGCTTACTAATGATCTCAACTGTTGTGTGACTTTTTATTCTGATGGTTGTGTTTTTCAGGATCTTATGACGAGGAAGATTATCAGTAGAGGTTGAGTGTCTGATGGGCTATACTTGGTGGAGGAGGTGAGTGCTACGGCCTACTCCGCAGTTTTCTCTCCCAATTTTAAGGCTCATTATCGTTTGGGGCATCCATCTCTATCTAGTTTGCATAGTCTTTGTTCTAGTTTTCGTTCTATTTCTAATATTGAGTGTGAGTCGTGTCGATTAGTAAAGCACCTGCGTGTGCCTTTATTACCTTGGGTTAATAAACGAGCTTCGGCTCTTTTCTCTTTAGTTCATACAGATGTTTGGGGGACATGACTAGTCGAGTCTGTTTCTGGATTCCGTTATTACGTTATATTTGTGGATGATTATTCTCGTGTAACTTTCTTATATCTTATGCGACATAAATCTGAAGTAGCATCTATTTTCTCCTTTTTTTGTATGGAAGTGCAAAACCAGTTACAGGCTCAGGTTAAATATTTTCGCAGTGATAATGGTGGCGAGTATCTTTCAACCCAGCTGAAGACTTTCTTGTCTACATATGACATTATATATTAAACTTCTTGCCCAGCTACTCCACAGCAGAATGGTGTCGCTAAGCGCAAGAACCGTTATATTATGGAAACAGCTCGAGATTTTTTGTTTCAGATGCACGTACCTAAGAAATTTTGGGGGCATGCCGTGTTAACTGCTTGTTGCTTGATCAACCGCCTTCCCTCTCAGGTACTTATTGGCAAAATTCCGATGGCTGTCCTTTTTCCTAGGAAGAGCTTTTTCTCTCTACTCTTGAGAATTTTTAGGTGCCTTTGTTATGTTCGTGACACTCATCCCCAGCGGATGAAGTTAGATGCTCAGGCTGTCAAATGTATTTTTCTTGGTTATTCGAAGACTTAGAAGGGATACCGCTGCTTTTGTCCCTCTCTACACAAGTTTCTTGTCTCCCGGGATGTCGTCTTTGTGGAGCCTACTCCTTTCTTTTCTGCGCCGGATTTTGTTTGCGTCGGGAGTTGAGAGTTCTGATCTTCACAGTCTTGATTTTTTAGTGTCTTGCTTGCCCTTGTTCTCTTCTGCAGGTGCTCCTCCTACTGCGGGGTCCTCTCCACCTTTTCCATCAGCTCTTTCAGCTTCATTGGACCTCTCCTCTGCTGCGCCAGTCTCCTTGTCCGAGGACCCTCTTCCTATAGTAAGTGCTCCTCTTCCTGAGAATGATGCTCCTATTGCTACTCGAAAATCTTATCGTACTTGCAGGAATCATCCTCTCTATATTACTTCCTACAAGGGTCTTTTCATCTCCTTATAGGCTTGTATCGCCACGCTGGATATGGCCGTTGTTCCTCGTACTGTTCCCGAGGCATTAGCCGACTCTGGCTGGTGGGGTGCTATAATGGAAGAGATGCAGGCTCTTGAGTCCACCTCGACTTGGTCCCCTGTTTTTCTTCTGGAAGGTAAGCAGGTTATTGGCTGCAAATGGATTTTTACAGTCAAGCTTAATCCTGATGGTTCTCTTGCCCACTTAAAGGCCCGTCTTGTAGCCAAGGGGTATGCTCAGACATATAGAATTGATTATTTTGTGACTTTCTCTCCCGTTGCCAAGATGGCATCTGTTCGCCCATTTATGTCTCTTGCTGTTACTCGCCATTGGCCTTTGTATCAGCTTCATGTGAAGAATACTTTTCTTCATTGCGATTTATAAGAGGAAGTCTATATCGAGCAACCTCCTGATTTTGTTGCTCAGAGGAGGTCTCAGCTAATATGCTGTCTCTATCGCTCTTTTTATGGATTGAAGCAGTCTCAATGGGCATGGTTTGGTCGCTTTAGTATGGTTATGTGCCAATTTGGCCTTCTGCAGTCCAAAAAAGACCACACTGTGTTCTATCGGCATTCCTCTGCTGGCTGTATTCTATTAATAGTATACGTTGATGATATCGTTATCACCGGGGGATGATACAGTAGGCATTTCTGAGTTGAAACAATTTCTGAAATCTCAGTTTCAAATTAAAGATTTGGGAAAATTAAAATACTTTATCGGAGTTGAGGTAGCATGCGGTAGGAAGGGTATCTTTATTTTTCAGCAGAAATACGTGCTGGATATTCTACTTGATGCGGGGCTTTTGCGAACAAAAGGGATCGAGTCACTTATGGACCCGAGTGTCAAACTTTTCCCTGATGAAGGTGATAATTTTTCTCATCCTGCCCGATAGAGAAGAATGGTTGGAAAGTTGAACTATCTGACAACAATGACAAGGCCAGACATCGCCTTTCCTGTGAGTGTGGTGAGCTAGTTCATGGCTGTGCCTCGCGTTCCACATTGAAATACCGTAGTTCGAATTTTACGATATCTCCATAATAACCCTGGTAAGGGGCACATTTCAGTGATCATAGCCACTCTTTGATGGAAGGGTATTCTGATGTAGACTGTGCTGGATGCTCCATTGATCGGAGATCCACTTCTGGATTTCTATATTTATTGGTGGCAATCTTATATCTTGGAAGAGTAAGAAGCAGGACGTGATTTTTCGGTCGAGTGCAGAAGCTGAATATCGGGTCATGGCTCTGGAAAACATATGAGGTTTTATGGCTCCGTTAGTTGCTTAGTGAGTTGGGTGATCTCTGTCATAGCCCAACAAAACTTTGGTGTGATAATAAATCTGCCGTGTATATTGCTACGAATCCAGTATTTCATGAGCGCACGAAACATATCAGGTGGACTGTCATTTCATTCGGCGAGAGTTTCAGAATGGTGTGATCATGTTTGGTTCCGTTCTTACTGGAGGGCAATTGGCGGATATTTTCACTAAATCGGTTCCGGATCCTCGGGTTTGCTACATATGTGATAAGTTGGGCATGTTAGATATATATGCTCCAGCTTGAGAGGGGGTGTTAACTTTATTATGATTATTAGCTTTATTATGATTGTTATCTGGTGTGGTTGGACACACTATATCTTATTGTATATCATCGCCCATTCGGATTAACGCCTTCATTAAACCTAATTAATAGTTCAATCGTGGGAATGAATCAGACATTGAGTTTGAATGGGTGCAACCTTTAAGTCTCACCTAAAATTTGATCCAAGGAAAGAAAATCAACCAATCTACTTGTATCTCCATCTAACAAGCGGCAGTTACCTAGTCATATATCTCATGCTTGAGAAACCATTGCATGAATACATGGTTTCATGCCAGATAATAGGTGATATACAAATTTAAGTTTATAGGATAGATGAAAATAGTATACAAGAAACACAGATGGTTTTCTTATATGCTTACTTTTCTTTTTATCTTTTTTCTATTCTTTTCCATATGATTATCACATGGGACATGTCCATTTTATAACTAATTTCACTAGCATGAGATTCCTAAGCACACTAAAATTAGTAATTCTTCTAGTCATTGTGGAATATATTCTTAATGTTAACCTCTTAAATTATAGTTAGTGAGTAGTTAGTACTTTGACATGGATATGTTATGCAGGCAGCAAAGATTTGCAACAATTTGGCATTGGCTGTGAGTATGCTTGGGGTGTCAGAATCCTTTGCACTTGGCCAGTCTTTGGGAGTTTCAGCCAGTATTCTAACAAAGATATTCAACTCCTCAAGTGCTCGCTGTTGGAGTAGGTAATTAGTACTATTTAGAATCTTACTGGTTCATTTCATTGCAAATAAGAGACTCTCTCCAACCACCTAAAGCTCCTCGGCCTGTGACGTCCTATGAGGAACAATGTGATACCCATCCTACATCGATGGGAAATAGAAATTGAGTATGGTATATAATGAAACTTGTGAGCTACTACTAATAATTTGAGCTCAAGCTTTTGGGCCGTGTTGTTAGGCTCTTTATTCAAGTTATTGGGTCAGTGGTATACTTAGGTCGTTACAAACACTACTGGTAGCTTTTTAAAGGTGGAACTATAAATAAACAAGAATCGAAAATATGAACCTCGTCCCTTGCTTGATGAGTATAGATTCAGGGTATGTGCGTTTATGACCTTCTTGACCTTTTGATGAAGTATTTACGAAATACTCTCTATAGAAGAACGATATCCCATATACTTAATAATAGGTAAAACCGCATATAAAGAGCAAGAAAAACTGGGAAAGGAAAATAAAACAAAGTAAATGAGAAGTGAAAATGAATAAAACAACGTAAATGAGAAGTGAAAATGCTTCTTACTATGATCTCCTAGATGTTCAAACCATAGACAAGCAAAACCTGTAATAAGAATGCCCAACAATACTTGTTTGTTGAATGCCAACGAAAACTGTATAGCCCTCAGTAATGCTTTTTAGCTTGATTTTCTTTTGGGCCCTGGAGCAAATATCATCAGCGACTTTAAATGGCCAGCGATGTCTTCTATTCCAAGTGACTCGATATGTGTTCTTCAAAACTTGAAATTGTTAGTTATGTGATAAATTGTTCTGGATTCTAGGAATTGTAAATTTTCAGAAACTGATCTACTCTATGCAAATTTAACTTGGATTTACATTAAAGGGTTGCCTATAAAGGAAAATTTCAACACCCATTTGTGTCGGCCTCCGTTCTTTTATGTTCCTCATAAGTGAGTTATCGACTATGGAATGGGAGCACAAATGTCACTGTTGTGCTACATATTAAATATATTCCCATTGTTGCCGTTCAAAAAAAAAAAATATTCCCATTGTTTTTAAGCATGGGATGTTTTAAAGGCTTGTTAGGCTTCGTACAACTTGGCCTTAGCAATATGGCTCTCAGGTCTAGACAGTGCATTAAGTTTCTGCCCATATTTGGGGCTAGTATTTGTAATTCACAGTAAAATTTCTTTATTAGTAAAGGCTTGCTTTTGCAATGTGACAGTGATAGTTATAATCCAGTGCCTGGAGTTATGGAAGGGGTTCCTTCTTCAAGGAATTACGATGGTGGGTTTGCATCTAAGCTTATGGTATGTGGTTTAGTTCCCTAGTGAAAAAAATATCTTTCTTCTGCTAGTATTATAGATCTTCTGACCTACAACAGATGCATATAGTTTCTTACCAAAAAATGGCAGCATGCGCAGCAGCACCAATTACAACAGGTTCACCAATCCACTTGTCTGAATGATAATTAATATTATTCGTTTTTTCTTTTTATTTTTCCTTATCATTTTTTTTTTGCACGGGGGGACTTCTGTGAATGATAATTAATATTATTCGTTTTTTCTTTTTATTTTTCCTTATCATTTTTTCCCAGGGGGTTAGTGTAGAATGGTATGGACTCGGTAGATCTTCTGACCTACAACAGATGCACAACTAATATATATGTACATTGCTATGTTTCTGTCTCTGTTAGTGCATAACTTATTTATTTAGGTAGTGGCGTACGTTATGCATGAGCTTGTGTAAGTTTGCAAGACCCAGAAACTCCTCCAGTTCTCAAACTGATTTGTGATGTTACAAAGAATCAGAATTCAGCAAAAAATCCTGAAACAATGGCGTAACAGTTGCTTACCTTTTGGGTCACCCATCCTACACTAACCCCATTTCCTCCTAGCTTTCTGAGTTGACTTACCTTTCCTACACCTAGATAGAGAGTTAAAAAAGAGTGGTAAGGACTTTAAGGCTACTTCAAATGAGTGCAAGAAATGTCTAAATAGGAGTTGAGATCAGTATTGAAGAGTTCCGAGGCATCCTGCTGTCTTTGGTTCTAAGCATATTTGGTGGCTTCATAGCATGGCATCTGGTGCATAAATACATTCTGCAAAGGTCGGGGAGGCCACTTTGGAAACCATACAGTTGGATATAATATGGGCTCTTAGTCATCTGAGATATAGAGAGGGGCTTCGTGCTATGAGGTCTCCAGGATCGAAAAGTTATATGCACTGTGATCTAGTTCGCTTTGAGCTTCCATTTCATGGATTGAGCAGGAGTTTGTGGGTCCCTTTTACAATTGTCTTTTACAAACTATGTCCTTTCTAGTTTCTACAAGTGATATAACAGAGCAGTACATTGGTCACATCTCTATTTGGTCATTGCAAGCTATTGTTTTGCTCCATATAATCCTTCCATGATTAGTCTATATTATTGGTACTTATCTTCCTTTCCTAATTATTTCTTCCTCCCCCCC
>JAOTRH010000026.1:4761349-4779184 GCA_034768845.1 Heliamphora exappendiculata | reverse complement strand
CAATCCAATTGTAATTGAATCTGCTCTTGAAATCTGGATTTCCATGGCCAATGAAATTCACAGATTCCAACAGACTTTAACTATAGCTTGTGACAAGAGTCAATAGAAACTAGTTTTAATGTTGAAAAAAATGAAAAACGCCAATATTAATCGAAGGGGTCGGTTTAAGCTTGGGCTAGGGTTAGGCCCTTTTAGACCCATTAAGCCCAAAGAAGAGGGCCGTGTCGTATGGACCAAAAATGGTAAGATAGAGCCCTAGAATCTGTGATGGGCCGAGCCCATTATAGTCGGCTAAGATACAGACTTAGTACGGAGGGATGCCTAGACTGGTTTGACACCATTGATGGTGGTTGCGAGGTCGAACCCCAAACATTAATGAAGGTAGTTTAGTTAAGGTAGAATTACTAATGGTGATTAAACTAAGATCATACATTCACTCTCAAACATCATCTTATAGGTCATATGAGCATAATTTACCCATATGTAGGATAAGACTCGTGATAGGACTAGCCCATCATGAGCCCCAAGAAAAAATACATTAACCAGTCTCTATAAAAGGGGATTAAGCCCAAAGTATTGAGATATGAAAAACATTCCTAAAGAGAAACTCTATCAATTTATTTTCTCCCAAAAAAATGCATTCTAACTTGACCATCGGAGTGACATTCGGCACTTGCCGTTGCCCAATTTACACTTGCTACCTTGTGCATGATACTCAGATCACTTGAATGTTCATTTGTATTGAATCCAACCTATATTATTCAAACACCTTTATGGTTCAACCTTGAACATTAACTTTGGTGGGTTAGGGTCCAAATCTTAATCACTAGAGCCATATTTGGAAAATAGGTATAAGAATTATTGACTCTTAAGATTTAAAACCTAAAATCAATCACAAATTATTGATTCATCTTGGTAAGAACCTCTTTTATTCAACCAATCACAAATCACTAATTTTTATTGGTAAGTACATGTTTTATTTAGAAAAATAAAAATAACACATATTTTTATCGGTAAGAATCACTAATCTGTAATTAATTATGTGATTTAAATCCGTGTACTAAAACTTTTTCTTATATAATTTTCAAAATATTTTTTTGATGCTCAGAATTTTGGAACCGTAGGTGTGATGGTCTGGTAAACAATAATTCGTATACAAAGTTCGATTCTTCCTAAGATTGAATAAAATGACAGTGAAGCATTGGTCAAAGTCAATCTTCAAGTGAAAATAGGTTAAGGATTTTCCAGCGCGGTCTTAAGTGATAAAACAAAAATATTTTTATAATTTATAGTGTTAAGTATTTTTTTTATGAATTCAAAAGGATGTTAGAGTGGGTGACACTGGAGGAAGAGTGGAAGGTAAAAGGGAAGGTAATAGAACTTTCATAGTGTTCATAAATAACCTACCACCTGAGATATTCAATGGGTAGTGTAGAAGTATTTTTGTTGGGTGCGAGAAAGTGGTGGACGCAATCACCCCAGCAAAGAGGAGGCAAAACATCCAAACCAGGCTTGATTTTGTAAAATTTACGGATGAAAAGGGAGCAGTAGAGGCCATCAGAATATACAATGGATCGTGGTTATTGAAGTACCATTTGGTTGTTCAAAGAGCTAAGTATGGGCCAGAAAAGAGGATGCAGAGAGGTCATCACCTTGCTCCATCAAAGCCGAAATGGCAGCAATCAGAGGATTCAAAGACAGGTATGATGGAAGCCAAGGGGGACTCAAGATCGTATGCCAGAGTGGTACTGGAAGGGGGAAGCAAGGAACAAAAAGTCACACATAGCACAAAAGCACCACCAGAGTTCATCGTTAGAGGTGAAATGGATAAGGAATGGATTCGGAAGTGCAAGATAGGAATAGTGAGAGAATAGAATCTGGTTCATACTATTGACGACGCAATGAGGAGTGAACAAGTGTATGATATATCGATTATCCCAATGGAAGGTAGAAAGGCTTTTCAATTCGCATATGAGATTGAGAAGGTGGCTTTCTGCAAAGGGGCACATGAGTGGCTGGACACAAGGTTTGAAGACCTTTACGATTGGAGTTATAGAGAGACAAACAGGTTTAGAAGGGTTTGGGTGAGTATTGATGGAGTGCCTCCAAACGCATGGATGTTAAACACATTCTAGATGAACGGAGACCAAGGCTGCAAGGTTAGAGGTGCAATTTTCAGAGGAAGAGATTAGTGCAGCCGTGGCTAGCTGTGCTGAAGGGAAGGCCCCTAGCCCAGGTGGGCTTAACTTCAACTTCAGAAAAAGATTTTGGGGGTTGATTAATGGGGAGGTGATAAAATTCATGAGTGAATTCCATCTAAGATGAAAGTTAACGAAAGGCATAAATGCCTCTTTTCTAGCTCTTATCCCTAAACTTGGTAACCCTTAGCATCTCAATGAGTACAAGCCTATTTAGTCTGGTAAGTTCAATTTACAAAATTTTATCCAAAACCTTAGCCAATAGAATGAAGAGGGTGATGCATGAGCTAATTGACAAAAGGCAATCGGCATTTGTGAGTGGAAGACAAATTATAGATGAAATCTTAATAGCAAATGAGATAGTAGATCAGTGGAGAAAGCAAAAGAGATCGGATTTGGAACACCTGGGTTCTTGGAGGATCTCTTTTCCTTTTGGGTGAGTAAAAAGGAAAAAAAGATCCAAAAAAAGCTTTGGAGCACCTCTTTCATAGCTGTGATATGGTACTTCTGGGTTGCGAGAAATAGTTTAGTTTTTGACAACATGAAAACTGGTCCCAAAGAAATAGCCTATTTGGCAAAGGTGCGTACGGGATTATGATTAAGAGAGACTCTAAGAGAAAGCCATTATAAGGTGGAAGATGTAATTTTTAACCTATCGGCAGTCTTTCATTAGCTGCAATGTTGGGTATTGGATCTGGTTTGATGGAACGATCCAGTTTTTCGAGGGGCTACAGGTTAATGTTTTGGCTAGGGCGAGAGATGGCTGCCGTTGGTGTCTTACCATCCCTGACTTTGTTAGCATTTTGATTGAACTATCCACTTTGGTGTAATTCAGTCACAATGCTTTCTTCTGCATCTTTTTGATTGCTCCTTTATAACTTTTATGTTTATGAAGTCAATCTAATAGTTTGCTTTTGTCGTTCAAAAAAAAAATCGGGTTGCCTTTAAAGTGGATTTTTCATAAGGCCTATGATAGCCTAAGTTGGGGTTACATTCTAAATATGTTGAGGAACTTGGATTTTGGCCATAGGTGGATCTCTCGGATCAAAGAATGCATCTCAACCTCCACTCTTTCAGTTCTTGTAAATGGAGGTGTAACCAAAGATTTTCCTATAAAAAAGGGATTAGGCAGGGAGACCCCATCTCCCCCTTTCTTTTCGACATAACTGCCGAAGGTCTTAATATTTCAAGGGCAGAAGAGACTGGTCTAATAAGAGGAGTGGAGATTGGCAACAGTGGGTTAACAATCACCCACTTACAATTCGCTGATGACATTATACTCCTCTGTCAAGATGACCCTGAGGAATTGCATAATCTTAAGAGGACTCTCAGGTGCTTTGAATTAATATCAGGGCTGAAAGTGAATTTTCATAAGAGTATGCTCAACGGAATAGGGATCCACGGTGGGAGGCTAGAGCAAATAGCAAAAAGCTTGGGGTGTAAACAAGGCAGGTTCCCTATCAAGTACCTGGGAATACCTCTAGGAGCTGATCCTAGAAGGATTAAAACCTGGGACCTAACAATTGAGAGCTTCAAAAAGAAACTTAAAACCTAGAAATCGAGATACCTATCATTCGCAGGGAGACAAGCGTTACTAAAATCTACTCTCTCGAATCTCCCCATTTACTATCTATCAATATTCAAAATGCCAAATGTTGTGGGAGTTTTGGTGGAAAGAATACAAAGAAAATTTCTTTAGGGGAAGGAGGATGGGTTGAAAAAATTACATTTAATTGGTTGGGACAGGATTACCACGACTAAGGAAAAGGGAGGCTTGGGGGTGGCATCAATGCAGGAGAAAAATCAAGCAATGCTAGCCAAATGATGGTGGAGATTTAGCACTGAAAAGCAAGTTCTATAGAGGAAGGTGATATCTTCAAAATATAGGATCAATAGAGGTGATTGGTTATCAGGATTGGAGGAAACAAGTAAGGCTTCAGCTATACGGAAGGCAATAATTGATATAGGGAAGCCCCAGAATGTGAAAGCCAGAGATATCCTAAGAAAGAACTTGATGTTTAGGATTGGGAATGGAAAGAGTATCAGTTTCTAGGGAGATGTTTGGTGGGGTGATAAACCATTGAGTGAGTTATTCCCTAGGCTCTACGACAACACCAACCAGAAAAGGATTTCTCTCTACTTAGCGTTAGAAGTACTAGGCAGTGGAAGTGTAAGGAGCCAACCGGAGGGAAACCTACTCAGAAAAAAAATGTTCGAATGGGAGAAAGAGCAATGGAAGCTAATTCGAAGCAAAGTGGGAAAACAAACATTACATCTAGAGAAAGAAGACAAGTTAATTTGGAGAGAGGACACAAATGGAAAGTATTCTACGAAGTCTTTTCTGAGACAGCTTAAAGAAGGGGAGAAGCGACTCTTAGAGAAGGTGGATCAGATTTGGTACAATTTAGTACCTCGAAAATATAGGATTTTCTGTTGGAGAGCATCCCCAGGAGGAATCGCGACAAAGGAAACACTATTAAAAATAGGGATCCTCACTGGTGCAGATAGTCACAAGTGTGTTTTGTGCAACGAAGAGGCGGAATCTACGAACCACCTTTTGGTAGGAGGCAAGTTTGCGTGGAAAACATGGTGTGAAATACTAAATTGGTGGGGAATGGGGTGGGATGCACTCATCCTTCGAGGGGCTGTAGGAGTGGTGGATGGAAACCCCCTTTAAGGATATCGATGGAAGACTGTAGAAAACTCTATTCTTTGCGACCATCTGGTCGATCTGGCTGGAGCGTAATAGGGTGTTGTTTAAGAAATTGCAGCACGACTGGAGAGGTATGGTGGAGCTTATCAAGTTGTGAATGAATTTCTAGATCAAGACATTGGACGGGGTGAGCAAAATCTCCATAGAACAACTCATTTATAAGATTTATGAAGTTAGGCAATTCAAATTAAAAAGAAAGGCGAGGAATCGAGCTTATCCGAGACAGGAGTTAGGTTTGAGAGCTGTGAGTTTTAGGGCTTGATTGTGATGGAGCAGAGCAAGCTTGAGAGAGAGGGTGCTTTGTGTTTTTTCGAACTAAGATTTTTCTTATTTTTTTAGTTGGGTTTGGAAGTTTGGATTCTCCCTAAACTTCTAGTCTTTGTAATTACACTTACTTGGATGTTATAAATTACCTTTAGGGCCTTATAAGCCTCTAAGGTCTTGTTTGCTGTCCAAAAAAAAAGTGATAAAACAAAAATAGGGAAATAGTTAGAACACAAATTTAACCATAAAAGCTTGGGAAATTAAATTTTGACCATTTATTTTATACTGTAATTTACAAGATTTGTTGGCAATCTAAATGAATACATGGCATTACTTAGGATCTAGTGATTAGGATTAAGTAGGTGGACAAACACAGAGTTAGTTCAGTCACGCTAGAGAATGTTGATTGATGAGAAGTGGAGGTGAAGTAGCTCTGATTAGTAATCGATTGATTCCCCACGTATGAAACAAAGGAGTGGTCCTGGAAGTATTGGTTAGTGACTGATTGATTTCACACATATTGGGAGAGTGGACTAATCCACAAGACCTAGAGGAGAAAAGAGTATTCAGCAGTTAGTACAATGTAGAGCTGTTCTAATTGAAGATACCATATAAACAACGAAGATGGAGCTTCCACGTAGAGCTGCACATAGTGTGCTACATGGTCCCCTAATTAAAGGAGCCTAATTCACAGGGAGGTTCACCGGAGAATAGATTTGTAGAATAACATTTGATTGGACCAAGTTGAAAGGTGACTCTTTTGTTTTCGTTGGAGATGGGTTTGCTTTTTGGCTGTAATTGTATTTGTGGTTAGTATGTAGTTTGATTTTGTGTATATAATATTACTAAACAAGAAAAGGTCAAATAGAATTTCATTGTATTATATTTTGGTTAGACCCATTAGTGAATGTTCGATCAATCAGTTGTTTTGTTGATCTTTGAGCAACCTGATTGATTCGTTACTAATTTACAAACAAATTGATTAATCTAATCAATCAGTGGACAACATAATTTAACTTCCTCAACATTGTAACAACATCTATATCAAGAGTTGTCATAACCTTATCGATCCGTCCACTATGAGCTGCTGTTTTTTCAATCCTACATAGTACAGCCAGTTTTCAAATTTTTGTGTACAATGTATTGTAAAACCTAAAGACTTACATCATCAACCAACAACAAGAAACAAGGCCCAAAAACCTCTACTCAATTAGTGCAATATATCAATAAATTTGATGCAAAACTAAATTCTAAATTCTCATAATTTATCTTTTCAATCTTAAGAGCGAATCTCTGCTTGTTAAAAGACTTCTTCGCTTTTGGAGTCATACAAATAGATAAATAATCTTGATATCCATCTATTTATATTTTAACTTCTTCAAATGTAAATCTTTATACATGTTCATCATTTTACATTACAAGTACGATATCAAAATACAAAATAATTTAGTGTAATATTTCCTAATCATCCTTCTACCAACTAGAAATGTTCCTAAAAATAATGTATTTGGCCTCAAAACCTTTTTTTTTAACAGCAAAAGAAGTATTTGGTTTTAAAACCTTACAACAAAAGAAGTATTTGTCCAACTTCTAAGTCTAGCACTGCATTTTAGACAAAATTCACGAAAAAGCTCAAATCACAAAAGAAGAAAATAGACAACCCCAAAATGAACATCCAGCAGAGTGACTCTTAACAAGAACCTCCAAAGCATCTAAGAGACAACTAATTAGACGGTATTCTATAATGTTGTCCTTGAGTCGAATTATTTCTTCTCTTTTCAAGTTTGAATACCATGCAGATTCTCAAAAATTCATTTCTTATGCCTTCCTATAGAACTAGTCACAGACCGCGCTTATACTCGTAAGAATTGTAAGTTAGGCCTTTAGTACTAATTAAGTTGATAGAGCATGATTTAGCAGATATAGAATTGTAAGTTCTTACTCTAACTAAATTTACATAACATTCTCAACTAGGGTTTTTGTACCTAAACTCATCTCGTAAAGGGCGTCGTAATTGCAAAATCTTCAACATAGGCCGTGGCACCAATCACATGTCAAGAATAGTGTATTTGCCTTGTTTCTCGCACCCGATGGGCAACTAATTTTGTCAATTCTTCAAGAATTAGTATATTCCATGCCATTACTCTACATATTAGTATACCATATTTCTATATTTGAATTAGTGTATTCTTCGTCATTCCTCTTGCTATTACCATGCAGTATTTCTGCATTGTGAATTAGCATACTGAAAAGAATTTTCCATTTCAGAAAAAAAAAATCATCCAATTTCTGACTTTCACAATTAAAGAAACTGACAAATTTTTAAATGCAGACAAATTTCACTACCTGTATTTAAGTCAAACAAATAAAATAAATCTTGTTCGATAAAAAACGTGCAAGTCAGATTAGCCCGGAGTTCGTTTGTTCGAGGGATTAAAATAGTAAAATGGAGATAATATTTGTGGGTCTCATGTATCCAGTGTTTGGATTAGTAATTAGGTTAGATATGATATTCTATTTAGACCCTATATCGGGGTTGTTTAGCAAAGTTAGTACTACTAACTTTTAACTTTCTACTACTAATTTTAACTATAAGTTATTATTTATTCTAAACACTCACAACCTCTACTACAAGTTATAACTACTTTTTCTTCTGTTTCAGTTACGAGTTATAATTTTTATCAAACACTCATAATTTTTACTACAAACTACTAATTTCAGCAATGCCAAACATCACCATCCTCAAATATGTATTACCGAGAGGGTCAGGTATTTTATATTCCCTCCCTTTAAAAGTCCGTATCACCCTCTCTACAACTTTACCCTAAAAACCACAGATTTGCAAACAAAGAAGAGAGAGAGAGCCAACGACGAAAAACCTAATTCGTATATCTTACTCTTCCTCTGCACTTCATCTAGTTCTCGGTCTTTTGCCTGTAGTTCCCCAATCGCCATTTCACTAGATCCATTATCATTATGCTGGTGTTGAAGTTGCCTAGCCACTTCTGGAATGTTCCAAAGCTTTCATTTCAATTGGAATTTTACCCAGTTACCGGTGGGAGCAATTCGACAACTTTTTAATACGATTTTTAGTTCCAAATATGAGAAGGATAAATTTAGCATTATTATATTTGTTTGCAGGTATAAATAAGAAATATCACTTTTAATCATCTACCTTCAATTCAATATCCACCTGTTTTTTAAAAAACAAACATAATATTGTATATAACAAAGGATTATATACCCGAATTTATATTCATTGAATTTTTTATCTATTTCTATGTCCTATAATATTTTATATTCGTCAATTTATATCTGAACAATCAAACAAACCCTTATTTTATCTGTTAATACTACTGGAGCAAATCTCGGCAAACTTGCCAATTCGATTAAAGATGTCACCGGACCACCCAAATGTGACGATAAGGTCGAGGGTTTGCAGCTAATGGGATGATGAGATCGAGAGTTAGGGGCTAAGCTCAGATTCTAATGTTAAAATACACTTTCTGTTTCTAGAAAGCAATTTCCAAATAAAATATGGTAACAATTTCATACCTAAAACTAGTCTTTGTTCAATGAAATAGATAGTTCTAGTATTCCTTTTCATAATTTATCAAAGATTCTTAATCCCACCTTATGTTTTTCAAATAGCGTCCTACTGGCCTTGGTAAACAAAAAGTTGTTCAGAAGATAGGACATACCACGTCAACATAAACCATCATATCTTCCCTTGAGTGAATTTGTATGGATATTTACTACAGACAGGAGAATAATAGCTGGAGCTCTGATGCGATCAAAATCATGTGAAGTATGAAAAGGAATACAAGAACTTACCTATTTTCATCAAAATATTCTATCTCATATAGATAAGCTAGGTTCGATGAAGTATTTTTTCCCCAGTGGTACTGGAAGAGCAGAGGAATAATGACCGATTAAAGAGCTGGTCTGGTCTGATCTGGTCTGGAGGATCTCCGATGACAAGGATTCAGACAGATGCTACCGAGGATTGTAAGTTTGATTTTTCAGCAAAAGACATTAAAATTCAAATCAAGGTTAATCTATTTAGAAGAGAAACTTCCCTTTCGCTACATGCGATTGTTATTGGCAACAAACCCGACAGGAACAAATCCAAGATTTCTGCAAATAATGAAATCCTGGACAAGAATTTTCCCAGCTCGACCATTTGGCGACGGGTATCATTCGACAAATATGAACAAAATAAGAGAAAAAGAAAAAAGAATCGCACCTTAAACTAGGTTGTCATTAAAACTGTCTCATCCATTATTCTCTCTTCCATTTGCATCTCCAGAATCTAAGAACCATCACTACCTGATCCACAACCAAGCACTGAAACAATCCTCACGCCCCCCCAAAGGGACTCTACTACGATCACTTTTCCAGCTAAATATGACCTCTGGTCATTAGACCTACCTTCACTGAGATGTAATTCCAGGTCAAGGATTGTCACCTTTCAAAGTACCTCTCGAACAGAATTCAATGGATAAGTTAGGTGCTTCCTGCAAAACTTTGAGCTGTGAGCCATCCTCACCGAGGGTTAGGGGTCCGTTTCCACCAGAGTTGCAGAATCTGTTCCAATCTTTTCAGGAGGAGCGGTACCAATCTTTTTGGGAGGACCAGTTCCAATCTTTTCAGGAGAGGTCATTCCACTCCTGTGGAGGTCATCATTGTAGCTCAAGGAATCCTTTACAAATGTCTGGTCGTCCCTGTTAATATCGTGAATGGCCTTGTCAGAAATAACAGAAGCAGCAGAATCTCCACTGCAGATGTTAGGAAATTCACCAGATTCACTTAGCACAGTTGTGGCCTTCTCCGAGTAATTCCCAGCATGTTCCTGAAAAGTAGGTTGCAATGAACCATTGCACTCAGATTGAGGTTTTACCGCATCTTCCGTCCTTGCACCATTTTGTTGAAGAAAATCAGGTTTTGGGAATCCACTAACGCTTTTATTGAGGTTACAAGAAGTGAATTCACCCTTTTCTGAATAGGCTTCCCCGTGTTCTCTCTTCATAGATTTGTTGCCGGGACGCTTCCCAAGGAAACCCGGAGGAAAAAGAGGCTTCAACTTTCCTCCAAAAGAATTTCTTCCGGCCAATTCCCCGTCTGCATCCTTAGTATTGGTACATGATGGCAGGATCCGACCAATCTTCATTTTCTCCTGCTCACACTTGGAATCGGCAGGATTCATCTCATCCAGAAGTTCAGCTGAGCTTAAACAACCAAGAGAAACATCATGTGACATTTCCCCCTTCTCACATACACCATTCTGCATTGGCAGAGAGCTTTCACCTGAAGAATACACCAACTTTTTTGTGCCAACAGGCGGAAGAGATTTCTCACTTGAATAATCAAAGAAGTTTTTGCTACCATTTCTCTTGGCTCTATTTTTATCGTCAACATCAAAATTAGAAGAGGCTGATTCAGAATTCAGAGAATAATCTTCAGTCATTAATGTCACAATTTGAGAAGAAACAACCCCAGATACTAATCCATTGGCATGTACAACAGGAGCAGCACTTTCTTCAGTCGCATCAGAATACCCATTGCTATGAACTTCAATATTGCGTGGAACAGATGAACTTGACTCAGAGTTTACCATTTCTATGTCCTCTCTATCGTCTTCGTAATTAGATATGGCAGATAAGTCCCTTTCACAAGTAGAGACCATTGCTTGAGAGTTGCTAATAGATGACGAGGAACTAGAAGTGCAAATGCCATTTGTTGACTTCTCTGTAGTGAAACATTCAACTGATTGTCTGGGACAGGGCTCGTCTTCTTGGAACACTTTAATTGTTTGTCGTTCCTTGTCTAAAGATTCAAAGGACCTCAGACATGATGATCGGGCACAGACCCTGTAAGAAACAAGCAAACAAATAATTTTGTATCCATTTCATTACTTATTCATCAAAATTATTACTGTGCAATATTTAGTCTGCATGCATAATTTTTCTTGATAGGTCTTTGTACTATGTGGGCTTAAAAATTTGTCTTTAACCATTTTTCAATAACTAGGAAGCATTGCAAAAACTTATGGCTCCCAGGACCAGTGAAGATCTCCATCATCAGGCATGCATGGTCAGCATTCACAGCTCATTATCATAATTAGGATCTAATTACAGCCACAACCCAAGTTAAAATACGGTATAATAATTAGGTTTCTTTGTGAGTTTCCCAGATGGAGCATTGTTTTCTTTTAAATTTAAATCCATTGTTGACCGTGGGCATAGCCTCCTCCATGGATGCAAGCAACTAGCTGAGCCATATAACTTGCACGGTCGTAATTGTAAATTCTGCTTTTGGTTCTAATGATTTTGTTTGTTATCATCAAGTTATAAACAGGTTGGAACAACTTGGACGTGTGCAACAATTTCAACCAAAACACACCCTACAACACCTGTTTAGATATGGACCGGTACTAGAAAGCATCAACTAAAATAGTAAAAATTTAGAAAGGGATGAACGGGATAAATTGAAAGGACACACATCCCTCATGCCCTGCTTATGAGTCCAAAGAGGCCCTCCTACCCCTCACTAAAATAGGGTGTATTGAGCCTCTTGGAAGAAACATTATATTAAGAAAGACAATTGTGGAGGTCCAACTTCCATCATATACAAGAAGAGGATAAGAGGATGGCAATCTATGCATTCAAACTCATTGTCAACGTTATAGTACACTTCCATTCCCCTCAAGAAATTAAAAGATTCAAATAAGTATTTACTATTTCACCTCGTAACATTCAAACTATGTAAACTTTGTAAGTGCGCCCAATAATGTGTATTTTAGAGTCGGCAACATCAAATGTTCTCATACCATTCCAGATGCCAGACAACCAAAATTTCAAAGTGGAAAGAGAATAAACGAAAATGGACTCTCTCCTCCTAGGCTCCTACACAACTATTTGTATAGTTTAAAACAAGAGAAATGAGGAGGAAAAACGAAAAGGGAATGAGAGTCAGTGATTACCATTTTTATCTTTTATTTTTACAACAAGAGGTTTCCGTTTTCGCCACTTTGATAGTATAACAGTCTATTATATTGTTTCCTCATCCTTTATTTTTCCCCCCAAAAAAAAATGTGGGGAGGATAGCACATCATCTATATCACTGTTCTCTTTCTTCTCTTTCCTTTTCTCTCCTATATAATCCTTTCTTTCTCTACTAGTTTTCCAAACAGGCTGTAACTTCTGCTACATCTCACAGGTTAACATTGATACTGAATAACTGAACACAATAATGAAGAAAAAATTTTCTTTCCCATAATCATTCCTATGAGGATCTGGCCTACTGCTGAAATAACAATCTTCACAACCAATTATAAGACATGAATTGTGATTTGTAATATGTGGAATGAGTCTCAAGCGTTAATGGCACATGGTGACAGACACGGCAGCCTCAAACATGCCACTGGAAACAGGTTGAATTTGCAATGAATATCAAGATGCCTGGTTATTGTTGTCATGTAATATTGTATTCAACGATTTGTTTAAGATAATTCTCGAATAAAATATTAAAATATAAAAAGTAAAATCAGGATAAGGGTTATATAAAACAAACAACTTGTAAAGAGGATTTAAAATATAAAGAAGAAAGTAACAGCTAAATAAGAAAATACTAAAAGCTGCATTAGGCTTAAGTTCAGATTTCATTAATCAATGGACAGAAGTTTAGGGCAAAAGGAAAAAGTGTGACTAGTCCTTCTCCTTCACCATTGGTTCTTACTATAACCACCCAAATAGACTACTACCCCACTAACTTGAATAAAGTGTAACAGCACAGCCCAAAATGTTTGAATCCAAGTTACTAGTAGTAGTCTAATTATTTCTATATATATCAGACCAAGTTTTCATCTCCCACCGATAAGGGATGGGGCAACTCTCCCTCTCCCTCTCCCCACAGAGATCCCTTTTCCTTTTATGTCAAGTCCTTTTTATTTGCTTATTCCTCCTCAACGAGACCTAGGGTCGGGGATTGTCATAACATGAGCTTTTACTCGAAAGAGGACTTGGCCATATGTTTCAAATCACAATTCAACACATTATTTCACATCAGCCATGAAACGTATCCACCAAATATTAGGTAACAGGATGAGGCATAAAATGTATGACAATTGTTCTGGATTGAAATTGACAAGTCGCTAAAAGCAAATAAGTGAGAAGGCCAGCTACCTGCTATACAAGAGCATATAAGCTCCCTGTGAGAGCACCTCTTCCAAATCAACACTCGTGACCTGATAATAGTTACGAAATAAGTTAAACAAAAACTGAGAATTCAAGTACACTAACAAACATATTACGCATAATTAAACAAGACTACCAAATTATTGCACTTTCTAATAGTGCTCGTCTTGAGAAATCAACAACTGACAAATCATTATGCATAATAAACGGAGGTATACAAATTAAATAAGCACAACTATATAAGCACTGATGAACCAGCAGTAAAATTCAGAGTATGAGGCGCGTGTGAGAATAATGTGTTCCATAGGTCACATTGGCAAGATGCAACAGGAATTTTCTCAAGGTGTGTGAAAACCATGTTTTACTGTGGGTGTTGTGAGATACTTTGGTCAATGGTAATGTCAGCATAGGATTTCTTATGGGTATAAGGTTACCAAGTTTTAGCATACAAAGCACCTATTTGGAATGTCTAAAAAGCTTAGCTTTGAGGAAATTTTGGCTTTTAGGAGATTTAGTATTTCTAGAAAAAAGAGTTAATGAGCTTCTTACAGATGCCATACAAGGGAATAGTAACTGGCAACACAAATATATATACATGTATGATACGCAAACACGTGCTTGTCTGTGCACCTGGTACTGATCTTTTTCGTCCCCTCCATTTATTTTTATGTTTTGGCACTCCCCGCACCCACCCGCATAAAGAGAGAGAGAGAGAGAGAGAGAGAGAGAGAGATCTACCTTGCAGTCATCAATCCTGTACCAGTTTCCACGAAAATCCTTTGTATAACAAATGTAATGGCCGAAAAATGAAGCATTTAGCATGTCAACATGGACAACCACTGCATATAGCTTGTAAACATCTTTACCATCCCCTGCTTCACTCATATAAGGGCTAAGATCTAAAGTCTCAGGGAAAGTTACCCTCTTGTTAAGCTTGCCAAACCTCCCGCTCTGTGCAAAATATGTGCATAAATCAGAATTTATAATAAACAGTAATGCTTGATTACAAACTCAATCAAGCATTTCATTCAAAGAATAGTAATAAAAGCATGTGCATTGTCATCATAATCTTATGATCCACGATCCAGTTCACGATTCATGCATAAATCAATACGAATCTATGAGTCATTTTGGAGAAAATAGTGATGAATCCCACAATTCACTATTTACGATTCATATGATCCTTAAAATTATTATATCTAACAAATCTTGAACTCTTTTTTACGGCTTTTGTTTTATTTTAAAAATATTATAACACAACTTAATGAGTTTATTATAAAAAATAAGTTAAAATCACAAAATATATCATTACTCATTTGGTGATTGGAGAATATAATAAGAATAAAACAGATTCATTTTACGTGAAAAATGTCAAAAAAAAATATTTTTTACGAATTTAAAAAATGACTAATACTTCCAATAATTTTATTATGTTATTTTGGGGAAACAATCATATTTTGATATGATGTGGATTAGAACAATCAGACTCAACGATTACACAATATATTTTTCAAACTTCTTTTATTCGCAATAAGCACACAAAAACATGTTTAAAAGTGTATTGTGTTTAATCTGAAAATTTTTCATTGTCTCTTTGTTATTCTACTCTCTGAGAGATTTTTTGGTCTATTTTATGAATTTCAAAAAAGACAATACTATGATTTTTTTGAAATTTTATGGTGAATTAGATTTGAGTCAAAATCTGTGATAAAGATAAATATCTTCCCAATCAGATTATGAATCATATTCTTATTGTATAATTTATGTCAATATTAGTTTTATTTATTTTGTTTCATACATATGAAGTGTTTAGCATCAAATTTATTGTTTATGTTGAATCGTATGATCTTCGCTTTGATTCGATTCACAATTCGCAAAACCAATATTTCAATTTATGATTTGACAACTATAAGCATGTGTAGTGGATTAATCACCAACCGATGATGTGGTTCAGAGCTTATTCAGAGACAACAAATTCATGGCCACCACAATTTTAGGCAATTTTCTAGGCTATTTCCACAGCCTTTCGGCTTATTCCATAGACCCCTTAATACATATGTGGCTCCAACATATTTTAGGTACTACAATGATAAAAAGCCTTCGAAACAGTGGCGCTCTTCGGCAAAATGTTCAAGAAACACCAAGAAAAAATATTAGCACAAACCTGAAACCTCTTTAAAGCAATTGTAAGAATGTTTGGAGCCCATCGAACACTAAGTCGCTTCCAAGCCATGACATAGTCATTGCATCTGCAAACAGGAATTAGATTATTACAAAACAATACAATTGGTCAAGTGGTATTTACAGCCGAACATTCAGAATGAGACTACATTAATGGAAAGAAAAAAAATATCCAGGGGTATCACGAGTCATGATGCAGATTTTGAAGGAAAATGGTAGGAGTTCACAATGGACAGTTAATTGGTCCAAGGCGTATGGAACTACTGTATTGTGCTATATGTGTGTGTGTGTGTGTGTGTTGTGTATACACCCCCCCCCCCCCCCAAAAAAACAAAATACCTACATATCAAGAACACCTTTTTTCTCCTAAGTTTCTATTGTTTGTCAATTGCACTGATCCAGGCTCATTTGGCATCCAGGAAAAAAATTAATATTTTTGTTCGTTAAGCTGTCGGATGTTCAGCTTTAAGTTGTCCTATCCTGTGTTCTGAAAATAAAAATATTTTGGTTATCCATAAGTCACTGGACTTGGCCTCTAAAGGTGGTCAATGAGCATTAATTATTTTTAATGCTATTTGGTGTCAATATATTTTCTTTAGTAGCAAGGTTCCATATAATTGAAGTCCTACTTCCTACTGTAGGAGTGAACCAATACCCGAGTCATCTATCCATAAAATCTTTCAATTCTGATGAGTTTTTTGAGTATATTCTCTTGCATAATCAAATAATTTTTAATTCTTTCTTGTTCTCACCTTTTAGCTCCTCGCATCGCTGAACTTTTTCCAAAATCAAAACAGAACCTTTTCAAGTCTTCCATCCCGAGACGGCGAGACTAATTTTTACACCACCAGGCCCTACACCAAAAGGCAGCTAGGAGGAATGGGAAGTCCTGGTGAAGAGACTGTAGACCCTACCAACCCTTTAGCATTATACCCAAAACCTTAATAACAGTGTTGTTAACACTAGCTTTGATGGTCCAACAAGTCTTTTTAAGCATAAAGCACATCCCATATATAGTCATTTTAAGATTTGAATCCTAATACAAGTGAAAGGTATCTGTTTCAACAAATCCAAGGATTTAAACAAGTTTTATATAGAACTCTCGGGCAACAAACGCATAGCTGCAAAGGATTCATAGATATAAACCCAAAATGCGATGTTGAAGGAAACTATCCATAACATAATGTCTTCATTCATCTTTCAAGTACACAATCTAAAACTTTGGGAGAAACAACACTAGCACAAGGTAATGAATCCATGAGATGAACACTTCCTGAAGAATATTAAGACTACAACAAAAACAGAAATAGGACAATGCATGATAGCTTTCATCAGACAGACAAAAAAACACTGCTGCAAACCCCTCTCAAGTTTCAACTAAGGAGAATCAAAGATGTAAACTATCCAAACTTAGCTGTAAGAGTACACATAGTACTGTCAATCTGTTATAGGACTGAATTAAAGTAACAACTACAGTATCTATGAACCAGAAGTGCTACAGAAATTCTATATTTAAAAAATGCTCCAGAACACTATTTAAAGCTGCAAGTGATATCTCATAATCACGCACAGTAGCTTTCTGTCATCTTCAAAGTTCACAAGGTAACCCTGATTGAGCCGTACTGATATCTTCCATTCAGAAGGGTACTAATTTTGAGCCAAGAGCATATAGATTAACCACACACTCTAAAAGCATCTTGCACGATAAATTGAATAAAAAGACCACCCCTCCCCCAAAATAATAATAATAATAATAATAACAATAAATAAAACAAAAGCACCAACCCAGTAAGGTGAAACATGGAAAGACAGAGGGGTCATTATCAAGAACACTTGGTACCCAAAAAGCTTTTAAGTTTCTAACGAAAAACTCCCTCGAAAATGCTGGCATTCTGTTTTGCTCAACTAATTCCATAGACAGCATCAGCCGTAATAGATCTTAACAGGATCTAAGTCTCCCCAATCTAAACATAAAACCTGGTCCAAACATCCCAAGCAATTCATATGTTTGCCCATAATAAACCCTACCCTCAAGCTGATACACTCAAAGGAGCCTACTTAAAGATGCAATCGAATCTACAAAATACTTTTGGCGACACTAGATGAACTGAACAGCTACATCCTCCTCCCTAAACTCAACTTAAATACATGGAAGAAGAGCTGTCGATAAATATTGACATATTCATATTCCACATCAATTCACAGATTAAACATAACTGTAAAAGGACCACCAGCACACTTAGCTCTCCATAAATTTAAACCAAAAAGCACTTCACCCTCCCAG
>JAOTRH010000026.1:4732191-4742398 GCA_034768845.1 Heliamphora exappendiculata | reverse complement strand
ATTTTAATATTTTAGACTTATTATATTTATAAAATATATATTTTATACATGTATTAATATTTAGAATATATATATTTTATGTAATCGGTAGCGAGACAGAAAAAACGGGACAAGAAAAGCAAATACCGTCCCCACTCCGTTTGTTATCGAGGGCGAAAAAAAACCCGTACAAAGCTGGGCAAGGGGCGTGCAGGGATGAGCGGGGCGGGACGGGAAAAATTGCCATCCCTAAGTAAAAGCATACCTTAAGAAATATTTTTGTTGCTCGGTCTAGTGCAAAGTTTGCTAGCTCTCGCCCTCCCTTGGTTTCCATGAAATCAACATAACGCATCCAGAACTCAGGGTAAGCAGCACAGGGAATTAAGCATCTCTCATACAATTTTACAGCCTACAAATGGAAAGAGTATTAGATATGGGGAAAAAATAGAAAAAAGTATACAAGCCCAGAACAATTGAAAAGCAAACCCAATCAAAATCTTCTTGCATCTCTACAAAATCCAGATAGCGATGCCAATTTTCCAGTTGATTGTCATCAAGTGGCTTTATGTGGAAATAAGGCCGGCGGATGTTAGCCTCGAAGCAATGTATTTTCCTTTCCAACTCACAAGCTTCCTGGTAGAAACTCTCTTGAATAGACATATATTTCTGCAGGGCTTTAAACCTAAAGGATCCAGTGGAAGGGTCCAGTAGGCTGTTAATGACATGAGAAACTTCATCTTTAAGCGTTGTGACTGCAGCATCAGGGACAGATTCTGACTCCATTTCAATACTGCAGTCGTTACGACGTCGCATCTCTTCTTCCAGAACGGCCACAAACTTCTTAAAACTGAAAAATAAATTGAAACAAGCATGGATTGTTTACTGTCATAACATGGTCCACCAAGCAAATGAAAACTGACTATTGAAAAGGAAGCAAAAAGTGTAGTGCTGAAGGCAATAACAGAAAATTGAAGAAACTACCATATGGAATAATTGCTTTCAACATGGACACTAGAATCAACATACCCATGCATCTCAAATCCTCATAGCACAACACACAATAGTAACTGTTAGGACCCTGTAATCGAATCGTCTAGCCTAGGTTAACAATCCCGTGAGCAAGAGCTGCTGTGCTGAAAGCTTGCTTGAGTCAGCTCTTCCTTCACTTGAGCGAGTTATAAGATTGACATTTATATGTTGCGATGCTCAGACCTAAACCTATCTCTCTGGGGCACCTATCTCTCTCTGAATAAAGATGGTGTTATTTGTTCTATGCCTTCTTGAGAGATTTCATCTTTTATACTTGAAAAGATCCTTGTTTCATGAGTGATGTGAGGCTATTTGCTTTCTCTTCAAAGGTTGATTCTTCTCACTATCAATAGAAATCCTTTGAGAATGTTAAAAGGTGTGGTTGTTCTACCTTTGGTGGATTCCTGAGGTGATTCAAGGTTCAAGAATTCGGATATGGTTGTTTGAAGCACTATGAAGGTAGATCTCGTGAATTCAGTAAGTTCGTCTTTCGACCATGGATATGGATTCATTGTTCGGTTATAAGGCGTTCTTGTAAATATGTTTTTATCATAGTGAATTATTTCTGGAGTAGATCTCATTGTTTTTTACCAATTTGGGTTTTCCCAGGCTAAAAAAATGTATTGTCTCTCTTGTACATAAAGAAAATTTATTTCCTACCACAGAATATGATTAAAATAACAAGAGAAAATATGATTAGAAAGACAGGAGACAACAGCGAAGAGAAATATTAATCACTACAAAGTCAAGTACAATAACTTACATTCGTAGGAAAAGATTCTATCTAAAAAGAGAGAAATATACTTATCATAATAGCTGTGTAATTTTTTTGTAGGAAACTTCAAAATTTGAACATAAATCTGGGCAAGGAAGCTCCACTGCTGCTGAGAGAACTCAAACTCAATGTACTTATCCCAAAGGGGATGACATAAGAAGTCCTTTCCAACAGAAGACAATGCTCTTTTAAATAATCTGCCAGCCAAATTTGGAAAAGTATCAGTACAGAGCCAAAGTAGGAAAGAACAACACAAAAAACACAACGTTATTTCCAACAAAAGGGCCTTGATCTTTACATAATTGTGCAGGTTAAATTTGGAAAGTAATAGAACTGAGATAAATCCCAATGTTATTTGAAACAGGTGATACTGAAACAGGAAAGATCAAATTATATCCACTAACTTCAACTTCAAATATACTAACCCAAAAAGTCAATTTTAAATAAACAAGATATACAGATGCACCCCCCAGTTGATGCAAGATGCAATTTATGTATATTGGTAATTAAAATTTTATTAGCAGTCTTTCTAAATCAAGTTGTTGTGTATTTATTTTTAAACTTTTTAGGAATAATATGTTGAGTGAATATAATTATTATCTAAGGTTCTTCAATGTTTTTGAGACCGAACCGGCCAGTTCAACTGGTCAGACCGTCATTCGGCCTTGTTCCAGCCCTGATAAACCCACAGAACAGCTTGTTCAGAAGAAAGAAAGGGAAAAAAATGGTTTTTTTTTCTTTTTGCAAAAACCATTGTTGAACCTCCGACCCTTAAGAACAAAAGGTGGTTCAACAGAATCGGCCAGTTCGAGCCTCAGCTTATGTGTGTGTATGCGTCCACGCGTATGTGTGGATTTTTACCTTTTTGCTGATAATTGGGAATATTCCAGTTTTTGTTCAGATCAGACAGTAGAGAGCACTGATAGTCTGAAAGCAGTGCTGCAGCACCCTCCGTGGAAGACACAGACTGACAATGGACATGAACCGCCAGCACCCCATCTCCCACTTCCATTCTGCAGGTACCCCTCTCCCCACCACTCTCCTCCTTTCCTCCTCCCCCCAACGAAAATTGGATGTTGTAGGCCAACGCCACATCCTGATGGAGGAAACAAACTTCCACAGTGTGCCACCATGGTTTAGGGACATACAACATAGCGCTATCCATTTACAGGAAATTTCCAAACCCTTTCGATCATTACTACAGTTTCAAAGATTCTCATGGGGGCAACTGTTTTGCTGTTCATCCATGGCAATCTACCTGGGAAAGTTTAGTATTGCTTCTAAATTTGATGAATGGGTATCGATATTGAGGTTGAGCCTGCACAAGCTCACAAAACCCTCTAAATAGTCAACACGAAACACTAGCAAAATGAGTTAACTTGCATAACAAGGTTGTTGTGGATATAATTAACGGTGACTGGCCTCAAGTCCTATCTTTAGGAGTTTATTAGAGTTAAGTCCCGTTCCATTTCTTTTATTTATGAAAGTCCTAATTTGAGCTAAAAGTCCTAAAATGCCCCCTTTTGTCATTTGATTTTTCATACCGCACTACCCAAACAAACCACAACGGCTCCTTGATTTTCTTCTAGTACATAGAGCCCAATATCGAAGTGAATGTTCTATTGCGAAAATGAGGTGAACAAATTATGAAATGAGATAATAATATGCGTTGATTTGGAATATACAAATTTTTCACCCATCGATTTGGATGAAAAATTGGAGTCGAAATAGCCATTTGACAAAAATAAGGATCAAGACTAAGTTCTCTAAAACACTATATTCCATGGCGTAAAGCCGTAAATCATTTCACTCGACTGAAAATTCAAAATTGAATAATGAGAGCATGTATTAAATAATGTTCTCATGTATTAATTTATTTAAAATGAGAACTTGTAGTCAAGTGGAAAAATGAGACATGTATTCAAAATGAGTCTAAAATGGGAACATATATTCAAATGATAAAATGAATTATAAATAAGAAAATATATCCAACAAATGGTTCATGTATGGTCTGACTACAAATAAAAACATGTATTGAATAATATTCTCATTGGCTATTTTAAAAAGAGACCATATATTCAAATGACAGAATGATTCAACATGCATTCAAAATGAATCTAATAAGGCCATATTTAAAATAAGAACATGTATTCAAATGATAATATGAGTTATAAATATCTTGAGAAAATAGTTCAAATAATAAAATGAGTCATAAATGCAAAATGTATATAAAAAAATATTTATGTATGGGCTCCTTTAAAATGAGAACATGTATTCTGCTTTAAAATGAGTCACAAATGTAAAATGCATAATATCTTGCTACGACATCTCTCTCTGATTGGATACTCACGATTTCCATGATTCATTTTTCATGTTTTAAAAGATCTGTAATATCCTCAAAATGAATTTATGCTCAAAATGAAATTTTCACAATCCTAAAAATGGAATCCACTTACCTAATGGAATTATGCTCAAAATGGAATTTTCACAAACCAAAATCAATCCCCAAAGATCCGTAAATAGTTTCCCGAAAATGGAATCCACTTACCTAATATATGGAACTGAAACTACGTATAAACATATATCAATTCCTTTTGATTCAGTCTTTAAATAAAGGCATAACAATCCAAAATATTTAATATATTTAAAATTAGGACCTTGTGGAATTGTCAACTTATCAATGGGACTTAACTAAAAACAATTAGTAAATATGGGACCCCCGGCTAATTAACTCTATAAATAATAGTTACCCCCACTCTAAGAGTTAAGCTTTTTAGATGAGTAGTTGGTGAACAATTTAACTTGGTATCAGAGCGTTCAATTATTAGAAGTATTTCTAATAATACGAAAATCTCAAAAGGCAATTGGAGGTGCATGCACCATTGTTAGCAAACCAAACCAAATTAAACCTTTATCCCAATCAATTGGGGTCAGCTACATGAATCTTTTGTTCCATTCTGCTCTGTTAAGGGCCCTATCTGTAGTTAGTTTTAATAATTTCATATTTTTCTTAATATGGCATCTCACGTTAATTTAAGTCTACTCTTCCCTTTAGTGTTTCCATTACTATGATCTTGTCATTTTTCTTTACTACTACATCACGTGGTCTACATTGTATGAATTCAAACCACCTTAATATATTTTCTCTCAACTTGTCCTCAATTGGTGCGACTCCTACCATTTTACGTATCTTTTCACTCTTAATTTTATCTTTTCTTACCACGCATCCACCTCAATATTCGCATATCAACATTTGTACATTTGTTGATGATCAACGATCACTTCTTGTTAAAATTGATGTATGAACAAAGAAAAATAGAGGAGAGCTGTGAGAAAATTATTCTAACGGTAAAAAGAAAGAGCACCCAAAGTTAGGGTTAGCTCCCTTATCACTATTATTTATATAATGAGACAAGTATACAAAAAATACAATAATACCCTTAACTTAACTCTCCCCCTCAAGTTGATGCATAAATATTTCTTATACCCAACTTGCATATAACGGGCCAAAACACCTTACTACTAAGCCTTTTAGTAAAAATATCTGCTAATTGATCTGCAAACTTCACAAATGGCATAGGTTCTCCTTAATAAAGTGTGTCAATCTCAATATGCTTCGTTCTATTATGCTGTACTAGGTTATGAACGATGTTGATGGCAGCTTTATGTTAATAGAATAACATTAAACTCAATAAAGGCGTTAACCCCAATAGGGCACGTAACCGTTTTATTTATAGAACTACGAGACCACACAATAAAATATGGTATGCCCAACCACACTGGATAATAATAATAATAATAATAATAATAATAATAATAATAAAGCTAACAACCCCCTCAAGCTGGCGCATATATATCTAACATGCCCAGCTTATTACATATGTATCGAACCCAATGACCTGGAACAGACTTGGTGAAGATATCCGCCAACTACTCCCCAGTACGAACCGCACCGAACACGATCACACCATTTTGATACCCATGCCGAATAAAATGGCAATCTACCTCGATATGTTTAGTACGCTCGTGGAACACCGAATTCGTGGCAATATACACTGCAGATTTATTATCACACCAAAGCTTTCTTGGGCTATACAGGGATCGCCCAACTCACTAAGCAATTGACGAAGCCACAAAATCTCAGATGTGGCCAAGGCCATGGCTTGGTATTCTGCTTCTGCACTTGACCTCGAAACCACATCCTACTTCTTGCTCTTCCAAAAGATAAGATTGCCACCGATAAATATAGAGAATCCAGAAGTGGGCCGCCGATCAATGGGGCATCCCGCCCAGTCAATATCAGAGTACCCTTCCATCATAGAATGGTCGTGATCACTAAAATGCAACCCCTTACCGGGATTACTGTGAATATAGCGTAGAATTCTAACCACGGCATTCCAATGTGGGACCCGAGGTGCAGCCATAAATTGGCTCACCACACTCACAGGAAAGGCTATGTCCGGTCTTGTCATTGTTGTCAGATAATTCAACTTCTCAACCATTCTCTTATATTTGTCGGGATGAGAAAAAATCTCACCTTCATCAGGGAGAAGTTTAACACTCGGGTCCATAGGTGACTCGACCCCCTTTGCGTGCAACAGCCCTACGTCAGCAAGAATATCCAGTAGATACTTCCTCTGAGAAATAAAGATACCATTTTTACCTCGTCCTATCTCGACTCCAAGAAAGTATTTCAATTCTCCCAAGTCTTTAGTTTGGAACTGAGATTTCACTTCAACGTAGAAATGCCCACTGCATCATCATCAGTGATAACAATATCATCAACGTAAACAATCAATTGAATACAACCAGCAAATGAGCGTCTATAGAACACCGTAGGATCTTTGCCGGACTGTAGAAGACCAAACTAGTGCATAACCATACTAAAGCGACCAAACCACGCACGTGGAGACTACTTCAATCCATAAAGAGATCGATGGAGACGACAGACCAGCTGCGACACCCCCTGAGCAACAAAATCGAGAGGTTGCTCCATATAAACTCTCTTGCAAATCGCCATGAAAAAAAGCATTTTTCACGTCAAGCTGGTACAGAGGCCAATGGTGAGTGGAAGCCAAAGACATAAACAGGCGAACAGAGGCCATTTTGGCTACGGGAGAGAAGGTCTCCAAATAGTCAACCCCATATGTCTGAGCATATCCCTTGGCAACGAGACGGGCCTTCAACCGGGCAAGAGAACCATCAAGATTGACCTTGACCGTAAATACCCATTTGCAACCAATAGCCTGCTTGCCTTCCGGAAGAGAAACGAGGGGCTAGGTAGAAGTGAATTCAAGAGCATGCATTTCCTCCAACATAGCGCCCCGCCAGCCAGGGTCAGAGCTAAGGCCTCGGGAACAGTATGAGGAATAGTGGCCTAATCGAGAGTGGCGATACAAGTCTGTAAAGAGATAGAGAGGCCCTTATAGGAGGTAGTATAAAGAGGATGATCCCTGCAAGTGCGATAAGATTTTCAAATAGCAATAGGAGTATCACGAGCAAGGGAAGGAACACTTACCGTGGGAAGAGGATCCGCAGACGAGGAGATTGACTTTGTAGAGGAAAGTTCCAAGGAAGTTGAAGGAGTGGAAGGAGAAGGTGGAGAGGGCCCCTCAGTAGGAGGAATACCTGCAGAAGAGGACAAAGGCAAGCAAGGCACTAAAAAATCAAGATGTTCAAGAGTAGACTGCCCACTCCCCGACATGGTTGAATCTGATGCAGAAAAGAAAAGAGTAGAATCCACAAAGGCAACATCCCGAGACACAAAGAACTTGTGGAGAGATGGACAAAAACAGCGATACCCCTTCTGAGTCTTCGAATAACCAAGAAAAATGCATTTGACAGCCCGAGCATCCAACTTCGTTCGCTGAGGATGAGTGTCACGAACATAACAAAGGCATCCAAAATTTCTCAAGGGTAGAGAGAAAAAGCTCGTTGCAGGAGAGAGGACTACCATCGGAATTTTACCACTAAGGACCTGAAAGGGGAGACAGTTAATTAAGTAGCAAGCCGTTAACACGGCATGTCCCCAGAATTGCTTGGGCACGTGCATTTGAAATAAGAGAGCACGAGGAGTCTCCATAATATGGCGGTTCTTATGCTCAGCGACACCATTCCGCTGTGGGGTAGCGGGACAAGAAATCTGATGAACAATACCATTAGTGTATAGAAAAGTCTTCAGCTGGGTGGAGAGATACTCACTACCATTATCACTACGCAAACATTTAACCTGAGCCTGAAACTAGGTTTTCGCTTCCATACAAAATGAAAAAAAAATATATGCTACTTCAGATTTATGTCGCATAAGATATAAGAAAGTCACACGAAAATATTCATCCACAAATATGACATAATAACAAAAACCAGAAACAGACTCTACTAGACACGGCCCCTAAACATCTGAATGAACCAAAAAAAGAGGAGCCAAAACTCGTTTATTGACCCGAGATAATAAAAGCACACGCAGGTGCTTTGCCAACCGACACGACTCACACTCAATATGAGAAAAAGAGCGAAAATTAGGACACATACTATGTAAACTGGATATAGAGGGATGCCCCAGACGGCAATGAGCATCAAAACTAGGAGAGGGAACTACTGAGCGGGCCGTAGCAGCCACCTCCTCCACCAAGTAAAGCCCACCAGAAACTCGACCTCTACTAATAATCTTCTTTGTCGTAAGATCCTGAAGACACAACCATCAGGATAAAAAATCACACAGCAGTTGAGATCATTAGTGAGCTGACTAACAAATAATAAGTTAAATGGATTTCCAAGAGTATGTAAGACATTAGATAGGGTAAAAGAGGGTGTGAGAGTAGCGACTCCACGTCCATTAACCGGTAAGGAAAATCCATTAGCCACAAGAACACCACGATAGCTAAGAGTCACCTGATAATCAAGATAATATACCTGCCGAACCAGCTATATGATAGGAGGCACCTGAATCAATCACCCAGGCAGATGGGGTAGTCACCAGACATGCACTAGGATTACCTGCAAAGGTAGCAGCAGCAGGGGCAGGAGGACTAGGGCTAGTAACTTGAGACTGAACGTACTGCTCATATTCAGCTTGGGTCATTTCTACGAGTTACTTCTGAGAAGAGGAAGACGAGTTTACCTGGGGGTACTCGACAGTAGCATTAGCCACGGGGGATGGTCTTCCATGTAGTTTATAACACTGACTGCGAATACGACCATGGATCCTACAATAGTCGCAAGAACGAGTCTCACAAGCCCCCCCCACCTGTTCGACCTCCATCACGGCCCCTACCACGGCCACGGCCACGAGTTTCATTGCCTCCTCGAGAAGCAATAAGGGCAGATTGATCATTAGCATCAGAGGAAGGCCGGGTGTTGTCACGGCGCATCGAACGACTTACCCGACGGAAAGTCCCAGATAATGTAAGAATATATGTCCCAGTAAGAATCTGGGAACAAGCCGTGTCATATTCAGGATCCAAACTAGCTAAGAAACACACGACGAGAATCTGCATTCGCTATTCTTGAAACTTGCTGATAGAACTGGTGAATGGAAGAAGCTGATCAAACTCGTCGGCAAGCACTTTAAATCCCATAAAGTGCTCCTGAAGAGAACGACCAACCTGTTGCGAGCGGAAGAAGCCTCGCATCACATCATAAAGGCGCGATAAGTCATTCGCGGAGGCATAAATATCCTCTAGAGCCCTCCAAATTTCTTTCACTGTATCAGCACTTGCAACTAAAATCCTGACACTGCGGTCCATTGAATTCATGATCTGACTAAAGATACGAGCATCATCTCGGACCCTAGTACGACAGGCAGGGGAACTAGCAGCGGGAGCATTATCAAATAGATGGGAATCCAATTCCATACCTTGCAAGGATTTCAACACATTTTTTCTCCACAACGGATAAGCTGTAGCACCATCAAGCTTCTCATCAACAAGCCGGGTAGAAGAGGAGAACACCTCAGTTCTAGCTAGTTGCCCGGTATCCGCCAGAGACTCATTAGTCTCAGAAGTCCGGGTAGCAGACCCAGCTTCTCCTGTTGACATCCTTGATTAAAGATTAAAATCACAAAAGCTCCGCACAACTCCCAAATAATCATAACATAAACAAATCACCAAACACAGGCTTCTCACAACTTCTAAATAATTAGAACATGAATATGGCAGCACTAATCCTCACGAACATGAGCAGTTCAGTCCTCATCCTCACGAACATGAACAGTCCTCATCCTCACGAACATGAACAGTGATCTACACAGGTTCCTCACTGCATCACGAAGCGCCAATCAACACAGAAGAATAGATTCCATCGTACAGTGATGCAGTGAGGACTAGAGAAGCAGTGACGAGGCTCGCTGGGGTTGCGACGAAGGTCGGCGAGCCTCCCTTGAGGTGCGACGAGGACTAGCGAAGCTGCCTGGGTGTGCGACGAAGG
>JAOTRH010000026.1:4711037-4729830 GCA_034768845.1 Heliamphora exappendiculata | reverse complement strand
ATATCAAACATAATCCCGAAAAAGAAAAGGGATTTGAGGATCTCATGGACAAGTACCAATTGTTTAGGGCCACGGTGTTCATCATGCAACCACGCATGCTGAGAAGATGATGATGCAGATGGTTCACCATAACCATCATATGAGGAACCTGTACCCTGGAGATTGAGCAAGATACATTCAAGTTTAAACGTATGGGGGAAAAAAAAAAACTATGCAGGAACTGATTTGCCAGGAAATAAACCTTTTGGATGGCAGTTGGAATAAACCTAGAACGTGCCATGTTATATATTGCCGATCTGCCTCGGGATCTTCGGATTGTAAAACCATTCTCAGGAATTCCAACAGAAACAGCAGGCTTTGGTACAAGTGACATGGCAGGTGACTTTGGAAGAAATTGCACATTGTCTGGCAGGTTTGCATCTTCCCTCAGTGCTTGGCTGCGCAAGCCTAACATTGATGGTGACACTTTTGATGGCCGACTACCCATGTATGCTTTTGCAAGCTCAGCAGGTGAAGCAACATCCTCTTCAAGAACCTAGATACATTTTTATCTTAATGTGAAATAGAGTGCAATGTTGCAACCATGTAATTTCTGTAATCAATACAAATGAAGTAACAGCAAAAGGAAACATTTGCAAAAGTCACAAAAGGAAGAGAAAGAGGATTGGAGTCCGTTAAGGTTACTTTTGAGCTGGCGCCAGGAGTTGAAATGCATCCATGAAATCTATGGTTCTCCAAGTGGGTCTCTATCCCATTGTCCTGTATTGGACTACTTCCAAATTGATGCTGCATTCCAAGAGCAGACACCGGCTGTGGAATATTTGATGCGCTCCTTTTGTCCTCCTTCCCATAAGGTAAATCAGAAGTTTTTGAATGCAGTAGTTCTGTCAAACGATCAATCTCAGATCTGTACCATATAATTCACAGTAATACAGCATGAGTCCACACACACAGACAATTTGGACCCCAATTAAAGGGAGCAACTTTAACAAGCATCCCATTTCTATGCAAGCAGTTCAAATATTGATCAAGGTTGGACAATTAATTTGACTGTCAGGACATTGATTGACCAGCGGGAAAAAAAAAGAGAGAAATGACCCCAGAAGGGAGAGTAATACAATTTATTCCTCAATGAAAGTCCGCGAAAAGGGAAGCAGCCGCGCCCGCAGCTCAAAACTAACCAAGGTTTACCCCCACCTCACCCATGCATTTTTTTCACAAATAGGAAGTTTTGGATCCAATTAAGATATACGAAAAATTACCATATATAACACGATTTCCACCAATTCTTTCAAGGCGAGCCTCTCAATCTGTCATTATACGTCGAGAAGTTGAAAGAATTACAACCCCCATTCCGCCTAAAATTCTAGAAATTCGTTGGTAGTTAGATTAGATTCGTAGATCAAGTCGACTGATCCTTTTAAATTTAAATTATTTCTATACGGGCCTTTTCCTATTCCTTCTATGTCGCAGGGTTTAGCGTTACAAACCTCATGGCAATATGAAGACATGCACTATCATTTTTATAAGTATGTGCAAAGACAAAGAGAACAAAGTAGTGTTTTGCATGAAATCCATTGTAGTTGTGCATATGACAAAAATGTTAAACATCCATCACATAGATATGCCAAAAAAGACAAATATATATCTTAGAAGTGAAGATACATTCATCATAATAGTTATCAGAATCTTATAGTTCACAATTCAGTTCATGATTCGATTCACGATTCATACATAAATCGATACGAATTCATGAGTGAATCTATTTTGTGATAGAATCATGATAAATCTAACAATTCACAATTCAATTTACGAGTCAGTTTACTCTTTACGATTCATGTAATTCTTAAAATTATTAAATTCAACAAAATTCAAACTTCATATTTACCAATTTTTTTGAAAATAATAAATAAATATATATAATTTGTTACTCATTTAGTAATTAAAAGATTTAATAAGAATTAAAAAGATCCAATAAAATCTAAACTCTTTTTCTCATTTTTGCTATACGTAAACAAAATATCAAAATGCATCTTCGTAGGATGTCTAAGATAAAATTATTACTTTTAGTAAAACAAATATAGTTTAATATGAAATGAGTTGAAAAATTAGATTCAACGGTTACATAATAGTTTTTCTAAAATTTTCTTAAATAGTAATAAGCATACAAAACATGTTTTAAACTATCATATTTAATCTCTGTTCTCTTATTCTACTCTTTTTGAGATTGTTTGGTCCATTTTAAAATTCCCGTAGAGAACATATAATAACTTTTACGGCCTGTTTGATTGTTCGGATATAAATTGACGGATATATAATATCTTCAGATATAGAGATGGATATAAAATACAATGAATATAATTTTGGATATATATTACTTGAGGATATTATATACCTTGTTTGTTTAAGAATGAATATGAGTGGATATTGATAAGTAAATAAAAAATAAAACAAAAGTTTCCTTTATTACCCTCTTAGAAACAAGGTCTTGCCTCCTCAACAAACTCATTTCTTGTGTGTTGATTCACTGGAAAAACTGTTCGACGAGTTGCTTTCCCAAAAAAAAATGGCGACGTCAAGTGCTTGCAATTTTTATGCCAGGAACAAAATTGTCTTTTAAGTAGAAAGGATTACAAATACCTCCTCCCCCGTATTATATAACTAAGGGATTGCCAGTGCCTAAAGGCACTCACAACAATTTTTTTTGGTATCACTCGTATTTACGATACTCTTAATTATCTTTCAAGTCTTATTTTCTAAACAAAACTTATCCTGAAAGATACTAACATCATACTGAAATACTATTAACATGATCATACAAAAAAATTAATTCACGCTAAAGTACTCTTACAATCGTACTAAAAAAATATTAAGAAAAATAACATATTTAAAAATCAATTTAATCACAATTTAAATTTCACTATCAACCTCCTAACATCTAAAATTATTTACGTGGTAAATTGGTACCAAGCATTTAAGAAGAATTGCTCCTACATTAATATTTAACCGGTTAAAGAATCAAAACTTTTACATGACGTTCAGATTTTTTTTTCATTTTTATGTTTAAAAATAGGGTAAATTACACTTACACCCTTGTATTTAAGGGTAAGAACACTGACACCCCATCTACTTTCTGAAATATCACTGCATTCCCTACATTTTCATTTTTGCAACACTTAAATCCAAAAGTTAACTTTTGGACGTAAAACACTGTTTCAATAGTGTTTTTAATGTTTTTAGTTTTTTTTTTGTTTAATTACAAAATCTTATTTAAAAATTTCTACTTAAAAAATAAAAATTTACAAAATACAAAAATAAAAACATAAAATTTAATTTATTAATTTATTTTTATTTTTAAGTTTTTAATTTTGATAAAAAATATTAATTTTGATAAGTTTTTTATCAAAATTAAAAACTTAAAAATAAAAATAAAAATAAAAATAAATTAATAAATTAAATTTTATATTTTTATTTTACTTATTTATGTATTTAGTAATTTTTATTTTTTAATTAAACTTTTTAAAATAAAATTTTGTAATTAAACAAAAAAAAAAACAAAAACAAAAAAAAATTAAAAAACACGGTTAAAACAGTGTTTTCCATCCAAAAGTTAACATGGACCTAAATGTTACAAAAATGAAAATGTAAAAGAATGTAATAATATTTTAAAAAATAAAAAGAATATCAGTGTTATTACCCTTAAATATAATGGTTGTAGGTGTAATTTACCCTAATAATTAACTAGGAATGTTAATGGGAGGGGCAACAGCTATTTCACGATAATTTAGGATGTATTTCTAATTTTAAATTTTTGAATCCAAAGAAAGCATGCTATCCTTAGTAAACATGACATGTTAGAACACAACTCTAGTTTCATCAGCAAAAGTGGTTTTCGTTCTTTCATTGCAGATTGCATTCCCAGAAGCAGTCTCATTAAAGGGGTGTTTGGTCCTGGCAATGATAGTTTCCCACCCCCCTGACCAAGACACCAACCATGAAGGCTTTCTAACAGCCGCTGGACTCATCATCTGCATGAAGGTCTGTGATAGTAACAAAGCGGAAACAACTAGTTAGATTAAAAATGAACATGAACACCCTTTGAGTTGCCGAACCTATGCAATAACAACAAAAAATCTTAAATTGCAGCATTATGCTGCTTGGTTTGGCAGTCAAAGTTTTCGTTTCTCTCATTTCCAATGCTTTCTCATAAACCAAGAAAATCATAACATGGGGAAATCTGCACTGTTCAATACATTAATTCCATACCGAATCGAAAGAGAACCGAGAACAAATCTCACTAAATCTTTCTATTTTAACAGTGTAGAAAAGCTGATATCTTTTTTCATTTCCTCAATTTTATTCACTTTTCCTCTGGAATCAAACAAATGGTTAGAAGAAGAGGAAGAGTACCTGTGAGTGGAATGGAATGTAATACCCATGAACCAAATGGATAGGTTTCTCAGTCAAGTTAGCCATGTTCGGAGTGGTGGACAAGATTGTCGAATTGGACTATTGGTCCCGAGCATACCATAATTCCACGTTTGGATTTCTAAAATTGCATCCGGACTATTTGTCTAATTATCCCACAAATAAAGATAACCAAGTCAGATGGGGAGGGTAAAGATTGTTAATCATGGAATTAGGATTAAATAGAAATTGGCATTTTTACCCTCAAAAGTGAGCAACCAGAACAGTCTCATACAAGAAGCACTGCCCAATAGCAAAATGATGCCACAGAAAAATGCAACAGAGAAATATAACTGAATGAAAAATGCAGTAAAAAAATACAACGAAACAATGCAACAAAGTAGAATATGAAAACATGGCAATACAGTAGACCAAAGCATAATGTAGGAAAATATAGCAAAATGCAAAAAAAATAAAAATAAAAAAATAAAAACAAAATGCAGAAAAATGCAATAGAGTGGAAAATACAGCAAAATACATCTTAGCATGTTGTTGGGTTAGGGTGACGCTTGGATTATATATCAAAGGATAAATTCGTTATTTTAGGTTATTAGGGCATTCAATTTCAATCTTATGAAACATGGCCCCGTTTTTCAGTCTTTGGTGAGTTTTTGTATTGTTTATTCAATGTATTATATTTTTTAATTCTTATAATTAAGACAAACCAAAAAAAATAAAGGATCAAAATGTACAAAAAAAAAGTTTTAAAAAAAATAAAAAATAAATTAATAAGCCAAATTTATAATGTTTATTTTCGTTATTGGTGGCTTTTTTGCATATTTTGATTATTGTTCCTTATTTTTTAAAATTTTTTCATCAAAATAGTTAGAAAAAAAAAAAATGACAGACCATACACTACACAAGTTGACTATTTTGTAGGAGTGTTTTATGACATTCTTATCTAGTGGTATTTTTATTATAGCATTATTATTATTATTGTAATTTTTTTTAATCAAAATAAGTAAAGAATTTGACAAAAAGCTTGAGATAAGTATTTATTCAGTAAAATAAACAAACACGATATTATGCAAAAATAGGAACTATTAATTTAAAGGATTTCATATCGCAGGACAATTAGTTTTTGCTACTGAGAGTCTTTTTATCTTTGTTCGATCATCAGATATCTGCCTCTCTTTTCTTCGAGAAAACACAAGCCGACAACACCAAATCAAAACTAGCCATTTGCAGAAAAGACAGAGAGAAAGAAGAGTAATATGGAGGTTCTGAATTTCAACAGAACCAGCATCAGATGGAAGAAGAGACCCACTCCCAGATCATCATCATCATCATCATCCTCACTTCTCCCCATCTCTCTCCTCTTCCTCGTCTTCTCTCTCCTCCTCTTCCTCTCCTACAAGCACATTTCCAATTCTATCCTCCGCACCTCGAAAGATTCCCTACCAGCCCAGTCCCCCCGCCCCTGCACCTCGCACAAAACCCTAGCAGGGGAGAAGTTCCTCTGGTACGCACCCCACAGTGGGTTCAGCAACCAGCTGTCTGAGCTCAAGAACGCCGTTTTGATGGCCGCGATACTCAATCGGACCCTAATCGTCCCTCCGGTTCTGGATCACCACGCCGTTGCTCTTGGTAGTTGCCCTAAATTTAGGGTTCTGAATCCCAGCGAGCTTCGTTTTTCTGTATGGAACCACGTGATTGAGCTCATTCAGAGTCACAGGCAAGTAATTTGAGCCATTTCATATGCAGAGAATTTCGTGTAGATGTGGTTTCAAACGGGAGCTGTTTGGTTTCTGAAAATTGATTGTGGATCTTATTGGGTCCTGTAACTCCTGTTAATTTTTTGTTCACGTACTGTCTACTGATAGATGTATACACTCACAAACGCGTTTATATGTTTGGGTAGAATAGAATGGTTAGATTTTCAAGGTTTAAGTTCTGGCTGTAATTGGGTTTCAAACGGAGAATGGATGATTTCCATTTAAAATGAGCTGCGTGAGTTTAAATTGGAATATAAAACAAAACATAATTTGTCTATGTATCTATTGATCTTCGATTGAGTTGAATTTTTGCATGAATAGCCTTATCTATAGTCTCACGGGATAAACTATTCAAATTATCGTTGTGGGCCTACACTTAGGCACAAAAAATATAATTTTGAGGGATTTGGAGGGGAGCTTCTCTTGTGTTGTGAAATGGAGCAGAAGGATGCAAAAGTGGTGGAAATCTATGTTGGAAAAATGATTTTTAGTGAATGATAAATTGATTGAAGATGTTAATTGGATAGTTACTACAAATGGTCGGTATGAATAGGTGTGCATTTTCCTTTTGTGAGTATTTTGAATAGCCACGAGTTTCTTTATGCATATCTTGTTCTTCTTTTGGTTTTAAGATGAAGTTTACGTTGAATTCGTTTTATACATGGTGTTAGAGTCCGTGTAAAGAGAGTAAAAATTACTGTTTGGTTCGCTCGGTCTACCGATTGCGGTACTTTTTTTGTATGATTCAAATCATTGTACTCTAAGAAATAGACGTCCGTGGCACTATAAAACCGTTATGAGAACGAATTTGTCTTAAGGACATAGTGTAAACTCTAGCCTTGATCTACGTTCGTTATTAAATTTATACGGTCTGAAAGTTCAATTAATGTTTTATTTTATTTATAACAATTGCACAAAAAGTATACATTTTTCTCCCAACAATGTAAAATAGTGGAATGATAATAACTGTCCTTTTTCTAAAACTTATTTGTCCTCAACAATTGAGATTTTTTGAGAAGTAAAAAGGTGAGCCATTGTTTAGTAGTGTATATGCCAAATTAGGTATTGCTTTTATATAATAGTATATTTTTTTGTTTGTTTGGCTTGCCTTTAGTTTTCAAAGTTATATAATTATTTTTGTATTTAGTTTGAATATAAGCCTAATTTAGGGACATTCCCTGATATTTTACTTCACTGGTTGCAGGTACATATCCATGGCTGACATAATTGATCTTTCAAAAACAGTATCCGATCCATATGTTCGAGTCATAGATTTCAGAGTTTTTATATCTGTCTGGTGTGGTGTGAAGATAGACTTGGTTTGCTCTGAAGAATCAAATGAACACTCCTCTTTGTTTGACACCCTGAAGCAATGTGGGTCTCTACTAACTGGGTTAGATGGTAATGTAAATAATTGTTTATATGCTCTAGGTGAAGATTGCAGAACGACAGTTTGGACCTACGGAACAGATGGTGAGGATGGGATATTAGACTCATTCCAACCAGATGAACAGCTTAAGAAGAAAAAGAAAATCTCATATGTTAGGACACGTCGAGATGTGTATAAATCCCTTGGACCTGGTTCCGAAGTTGAATTGGCCACTGTTTTTGCATTTGGAAGCCTTTTCAGTGCACCATATAAAGGTTCTGAGCTGTATATCGATATCCACGAAACTCCAAGGGATCAAAGGATTCAATCTTTAATGGAGAAAGTCAAGTTTCTCCCGTTTGTCCCCGAGATCACGGGTGCAGGGAAGGAGTTTGCTTCCGAGACAATCAAATCTCCTTTTGTGTGTGCTCAGCTTAGATTGTTGGATGGGCAATTTAAGAACCACTGGAAGGATACTTTTCAGGGGTTGCAACAAAAGATAGAATCTTTAAGGCATGAAGGTCCTCTACCGATTCATATTTTTGTGATGACCGATCTTCCAGAAGGGAACTGGACTGGAAGTTACTTGGAGGACTTAGCAAGAGATTCAGATGCCTTTAAGCTGCATGCTCTGAGAGAAAACGACGAGCTAGTGAAAAGAACAGCAATGAAACTTGCGGCTGCTGGAAACGGGTTGAAGTTTGGGTTTCTTCCGGAGAGTCTTGATGAAATGAAGAAGCATTGTCGTCCTCCATTGTTGCCTGATATACTTCTATACCTTGAGGAAACAGTTTGCAGCTGCGCTTCACTTGGTTTTGTTGGGACTGCTGGGTCGACAATTGCGGAGAGTATAGAGCTTATCAGAAAATATGGTGTATGCTCTGGTGAAGTCTCCACTGAGTTGTAGCCCTTGGTTTCCAGTATAAAGGATTGAGGATCATTGAAGGTGGAGTTCTTCTTGTTAGTGATTGTACCTCTTCCCTAGTTACACTTTTGGTATCAGAGCCATCCCAGGTTATTTTCTTACTGGTAGCTTAAAGTAATTCTTGGGTCTTTCTTTCACCATATAATACCGAACAAATCTCCTCTGAATCCTCAAGGACTAACATAAATTTCGTATGAGATAATTCTAATTGTAGGAGTTTAGAAATGACATAACATCTCAAGTCTTAAGGTACTTATTCCACGTTCAGAATTTACTACATATGAATTGACTAAAAAGTATATACACAAAGTAGTTCAACTGCTAAGAAATTTCTGATGCAGAGAATTTACTAGAAGTGGCAATCACATAGCATACGTTTCAAAGCAAGGAAATTAGACGAATTATAAGTTTAAAAAAGGCCTAAGAATTACTTTAAGCTGCCACGAAGAAGATAACTTGGGATGGCTCGGACACATGATACAAGTCATATTCAATACTCATGGTTTTGACCTCGTAGAAATTATGGTAAAATTGACCTGCCATTCCTCAAAGGATGGAAAATGGATTACCTCAATTCGACTTGGCTGGTGTTACACTTTGCTGAGAGTGACTATGTTTGGAGAAATTTATTCCACAAATCAAGTAGAGATGCTCATTCAGGTTTTAAATGTATCGGTTTTTCATTAGTGGTTATCATCTTTGAACAAATCCTTGCTTCAGCACTTGGACAGTTTTGATCAAAAGTGGAGAGCACTGGGAGTACTTCCATCACTGTAAGGGATCGTTAAAACACGGTAATGTTTTGATATAATGTTTGAAATGAGCTAACCAGTGCTGATTTTCATTTTCTCATTTGTTGAAGATGATTCTGTTTTTATGGGGAGCTTCTTTCTCATGGCATTTAATGTATCGAGTGTGGAGGAACTAGAGTATCTGATAAAGATGAGTGTTTTTGCTTCTTAATGTATGGTAAACTTGTTTAAAAAGAAAAACTCAGATATCATTCTTATGGATGTTTGGTTCTCAGACTAAATTCATGGAATTAATAGTATATTTGGATTATTAGTACTTGACTATTATGAGTTAGATAAATAGTCAAGTTGTTATGTACTGAACAATCAAATATTAACCTTTGATTAAATAATCACTTGTGGTTTGACATTATGCATGTGAGATTAAATATGATAAAGTGCATAAATGCCCCTAAGATTAATTAAGCATAGAGCAATGATGAATGGTAGGGTCCTTCTAAGTAAAAAACAAGTACAATTTTTAAATGATTTAAATTAAGAATAAAGCATAGTGTGAACTTACAAAAAAATACTAAGTTTGTTATGTATTCATAATTAATGTTCGTTGTACAACATAAAACATCTTTAGTCGCAGTATACAACTACCAGCATAGCAATACAGAAAAATCGAAAAAGGGATAAAACAGAAAAGGAAAACAACAAAAAGGTGGGAAATGAAAAAAAAATAGTTAGATTTCAACGAAAACGAAAATGGAGAAAATGAATATGTGACATTAAGTTGGTATAGACTTAAAAATGGTAAGATAGTAATTTAATGTGTAATCCCATTCATTTATAATCCTTGGACAAAGCATCCACCTATGGGGTGGGATATTTTTAATCCTATATTCACTCCTTTAAATTAGTTAGGTGAGTTTATCTCTCTTTGCTTTTTTGTTGAACCAAACACTGCACTATATGGAACTATTTCCATATAATCCAATTCAGCTACCTTAATACCTCAAACGAACATAGCCCACGGGAGTGTGTTTCTATTTCTGCTAGATGTGTAGTAGCTTGTGAACTTGTTTTGTTGAAGGACTATTTTCATAAGATAATTAGGGCTCGTTTGGTATTTCGGATGGAATTAGATAGGATATGAAAGATAAATAATACTGTGGGTCACACATGTTTTTTTAATATCAGGGGATTATGGAATGAATTTTGTGTACAATGTGAAATTTGGTTTATATTTGATTAGGATGGGATAAAGAGTGGGATAAGATTTATAGAGCTATTTCTAAACGTTAGATAAGGAGGGAAAATAATCTAGAGTCTGGTACTAATAATACCAAGGGAATCTAGTATTGCTAATACCATGAATAAAGTATTAGTAATCCAATGAATACTGGATTATTAATCCTAATTCCGTGATACAAACGCAGGATTAGTAATCTGATGAGACAAAAACTGAATAGGTGGGACCCACATGTTTTTTAGTCCAATCCTCCCTCCGCAATCCGCCAATACAAACATGCTCTTAGGCCATGTTTGTTTTGACGGACTAATAGTCAGCTCGGACTATTAATCCGAAGTATAGTGCAATACCACGTTTGTTAAGCCTTTGAACTAATAGTTCGAGTGGACTAATCCGGACTATTAGTCCGTCAAATGGGAGATAATTAGTGAGGTGGGGAGGTGTGAGATTAAGAAGGATTGTATTAAGGAGTAAATTTAAAAATTTTAAAAAATAATAAGAAATATTAAAATATTAAAATAAATAACATAAAATTTAACAATAACATAAAATTTAACTTATTAATTTATTTAAGTTAATTTTAAAATAAATTAACTTAATACAATAAAAAATTATTATTTAGTCTGTTATTTAATCCCACTCAATTCAAACACAAAAAAATTAATCCCACCTCACTACTAATCTCACTTCATTACCAATCCCATTACTAATTCAATCCAATCCAGTCCGGATTATCAAACGAGCCCTTATGCCATGTTTGTTTTAACGGACTAATAGTCCGTCCGGACTATTAGTCCGGAGTATAGTCCAATACTACGTTTGTTAAGCCTTTATACTAATAGTCCAAGCGAATTAATCCGGACTATTAGTCGGTCAAATGGGGGATAATTAGTGAGGGGGGAGGTGTTGAATTTGAAAGGATTAGATTAAAGAGTGAATTTAAAAATTTTAAAATTTTAAAAAATAATAAGAAATATTAAAATATTAAAATAAATAACATAAAATTTAATAATAACATAAAATTTAACATATTAATTTATTTAAGTTAATTTTAAAATAAATTAACTTAATACAATGATAAATCATTATCTAATCCGTTATTTAATCCCACTCAATTCAAACGCAAAAAAATTAATCCCATCTCACTACTAATTCCACTTCATTACCAATCTCCCCTCATTACTAATCTAATTTAATCCAGTCCGAATTATCAAACGAGCCCTTAATGTACTCAAATTATTAGCAACTAGAGTATTATAAAATGGATTATTAGTAAATTATTTTTTGTACCGAACGATATTTAGTTGAGAGTGGAATAACTTAATAATAATTAATACATTGTTTGGTTTAATATGATTTTAATAGAATTATTATGAAATTGCAAAGAAGTGGAATAATAATAGTCCTGAGACTATTAAACTCACTTGGGTGATGGGATAGAAATAGTCTCAAAATTGGAGCTTATAGAAGTTGGGAGGAATAATTTGATAGTTCAATCCCCTCTCAATTTAACAAACCGAACAAGAGACTATACAAAATTATTCTCATAGTCTAATTCCACCCCCTCAACCCTCAAATAAACAAGCCCTGTTTATTGGTGGTGAAGTTCTCTGAATCTTTAACTGTCAGAGGAAAATGTGTAGTCCAAGTTCAATCTCAAGAAAAATCAACTAGGGGAACAAGTGAGCTGGTTGAAACTCTGGCAATTATGGGTAAATCTTACATCCACAATGACGAGATTTTATATAAATGTGTAGTCTAAATACAGTATGGCATGTTTGGAGTCTCGAATAAAAGGGCCTTATTGAACACTCTTAGTCTGAAGTGTGTTTTTATCCCATGTTTGTGTACCTTGTTTCTGTTCAGACTCAATCCCAGTGGGACTCCATATCCCCCATATGAGGGATAACCAAATCCCGTGGAGAGGGTTGGGAAATGGAGTCTTGGGATTAGAAGGGGCACGTGATTAATTGTGAAATGATATTTTACCCTTGCCATGCTTTTCAGTTTTTCATGTTTTTTAAAGGGTTAAAGAATTCTCGTTTAAAGGATTCTATTTTTCATACTTTTTGTTGTTCTCAACAACATTGGTTTAAAGAATTCTTTTGATTTCTGGGTGGAGAAAAGGGAAAAGAAATGTCCACTCATTTGAAATTCTCCCAAAACATGCCAGCAAAGTTTTCTTCTGAATGGAAAACCTCTTGTGGTTTTGATCCTATTGAGAAAATATTGCCAAAATATAGCCAACAAACTGATAAAAGAACGAACGCATTTGAGTGAATTCTTGCTACTGCACAACTTTCTTGAATGAACATTGTTTTGAGTTCTTGAATGAACAATGTTTGAATTTTTGCTACTGCACAATTTTCTGCTACTGCACAAATTTTTGCTATTGCACAAATTTCTGTTACTGCAAATTGTTTGGGTGAAAAGTATGAATTTTCTTTGAATGACCACAATTTGAGTTGGACATGGTATAAATAAATATGGTTTGGTCAGAGTAAACATGGTTTGAGTTCACCATGAATTGGTCTATTTCATGTCAAATCTATTGGTCTGCTTATGTTTACAATAATATGTCATTTATTCAAGTTTGCTGGTTTGAGTTAGACCAATTGGTTTATAATATTGTCAAATTCTGTAGAAAAAAATATCAAATATAAAATAATGTCAACTTTTTCACACGGGGATTTTTTTATCATAACCTTATTATTGCTATCTAATTCTTGTTTATACCATATATTATTTTTCTGTCGGTGACCTTGTCTAATTCCATATGAGAATGTTATTTTATGTATGAATGGCCTATGGAATTTAACAAAGTTTGATTGAAGATAATATTTTAATATTCATAATACATGCAAAAAAGATTTGAAAGATGTCAAGTGGCACTCTAAGACTTATATGGCAGTTAGTCAGATGACACTTAACATCGTAATAATATTTTTTGTTAAAGAGTAGTTATTTGTGGTTATAGGTAGTTTTTTTTAAATTAAATTTATTTTAAAAATATGTGTATTGTTTTCATTGTAATTGATCGATCGCCACGTTAGCAATCCAACGACAGATTCTATCTAGAAGTAGGAGTCGTTTAACTTAAATTCTAAGAGTAGTATAATGTAGATTGTTCATCAAAGATCTTCAATAGAGTGTGTTCAATATTTGCCAAATAATCGTAAGTGAGGGGCAATATTTTTTTATTGTATCTTTGTATTTATTATAGGAGGATTAACAAAATAGAGATTAATTAGTCTTCAATCTTTATTTTTTGTCACAATTTCCTTGTTTGTTCAATTATTTTCATATTCAATGAAATCCTTAAACAAAGCTTTGAATTGCAATACAATTGCCTCATCGATATCAAAGGAGGAATATTTTTCTTGGTAACAAATTCTCGTGAAAACAAGCAAAAGGTTGGATTAAGTTGTATGGGATAAAGCACTTATCTAATAGAGTAAACAACCACAAGATTTAACTAGAGTGAAACATTTAATTTGAATGATTTGGTATCCTAGAACAATTAAGGCATGTTTGGTGTCCTAAGACTATTAGTAATGGAATAATTAATGGCCTCTAATCCTATTCTATAAGACAAGCATGGCCTTAGTCTTAAAAATACTAATCCATGCTAATCCTGTTTCGAATCCTAAACATTCCTATGCAGCACGGTGCATGAGAAATTGCTCCTCTATGACTTGGGTTGTTTGCTATTCAATTTAGTTCACTTCCGAACTAAACTAGGAATCGAATCCATACTCAGTTCTACTCTTTTCAACTTCAAGTAACTATCTTTGACCCTAAATTTCATTCTCCCCTTAAAATGGTTTTTCCAAAGCCATTACTTGTGATTAATCCTCACATGTGAATTAAACATTTTTCACCATGGATCCATTTACCAAGTTTTATCGATGGGAGAGTACCTAATTAAGTGTGGGCTTGGGACTGACTCAACAAAACATACACGTGCGCGCCGCACACCCAATGCCCCCAAGTCATGGTCGGGTGTGGATGTGGGTGTGTGCTCATGGGACGGCCCATATATCTTTTAGGGCTAAATTTGTTTTGAGTAATTAAATAAATTACTTATTTAATTTACTGTGTTTTTACTAGTTTTTTTTTTCCCAAACTCGGGGGCTCTAGGTTTTGATGGGTCAGTTTAAACTTGGCACAGGATTGAGTTAATCGGGTGCGTAACAATTCAATTTAAATTTTACACTGATTCGAGTTATTCGGGTCCATCCGAACTAGTGAATGGGTTCCTCTACACCTATTTGTCAATTTAGAATAGCCACGAGTTTTTCTGTTTAAGCCAGTCCCCTCGTCCAGACCAGATTTTGCCTTCTATTGCAAACCTTCTTCCTCTTCTTCCTCTTCTTCTTCGTTTTAGAGTGTTCGGAGACTCTTTTGGTTCGCTCAGTGTGCATACTACAATCCTTTAGTTGCACATTGGTTATCATTTTATCTTGGGAGGGATACGTGCGTTCATCAATTGGAATCACCGAAATGAGGGCAAATTTTATCTTAAAGACAACGCCAACGCGGGATTCAACCACATTCTGCCTCTAGTCCTGCTGTGAGTTATTTATTTTAAAAGTATTCCATTTCAAGTTGATACAGTCCTCCTTTCTGTAATTTTCATTCTTTTGTACTGCTTTAGTCATATAAGTACAAAAAATGCGTTATGTTTTGTAATCAGATTACCGATTTTATAAAAAAAAAAATACAGAAACATTTTTCTGCCCAAATCATTTACTGTTTTTCTATAATACAATTAGTAATTACTATTTTCCCAGTACAGTATTTACTAAGAATTGTTTGGCTGACGAAGCAAAACGATTTTTTTATTTGTCATACGAACTTAAAAAAAAAAACTCAATTGTGTTTGGCATCTTATCTTTTAAAGCTAGCTACCTTCTTGGGTGCCTTTTGTTTTTGATTTTTTGATAAGAAATTATCCTTTTAGTTTTCTAATTGAGCCAAACTTGTCATTAGTACCGTTTGGGTTAAATTTTGAATTTTTATTTATTTATTTTTTTACTTATTTAAATTCATACTTTTAAAATGTGTCTTTTATTTTAATCTCATTCTCGTCGCTGCACAGTCTCTGCATTCTCTCACTATTTTGGCACTAGTTTTCACTTACTTTCATTAAACGCCTTACATTATATTTTTTATTATTATCTGCAACCTTTCTCTCTCTCCATTTTTTTTTTATCATTCTTGCATTTTTTTATTTTTATTTTATTTTTATTATATATCTATATGTATTATTATAATAAAGAAACAAAAAGAATAACATTAAAATTTAAGTCTTAAACGAGCAAGACGTATTTCTATCTATCCATCCCTTCATCCATTCTTTCGAAGACTTAGCCTTCTTATTTATCCTCCGACGCGGCTCTCCCTCATTTGGACGGCCTATTCTAATCCTCCAACTACTAGCTCCATTTCGCAGCAGTCCAAAAGCCTGCGCTCATACTTCAATATTATTCGATCTTTAGTTACCAATCTTCTTGAAATGGCTTTTTTTTTTTTTGCATTTTCGAGTCTGGATACCCAGATTATAGGTTTCCTTCGCCGTCTTTCTGAAATAGAGCCTTTGACCCTCTCTCTTTTTGGTTGGACCCTGGTGGTTGAATGTTATAGTTAGCATGCTAGTTGGGTTGACCCTCTACCTACTCAAAGGCTTATATCTCTTTTCTCAGTATGTTTACTACAACCCTTTGTTCTACATATACAACTCTCTGGCTCAACGGTTAGGTAAAATAAACCGCACATAGCCTTTCATTTATCCATGTTTTAACCCACTTCTTATATATTGCAAGCGAACTATAAACTTTGGTCCTGTTTATTTGTTTATTTAATTTTGTTTATTTTGGTTTTTAGTTAATTTTTTTTATTATTTAATTAAACTATTATACTTTTTTATTACTTTCATAGAGAGTAGCTGAAAAAGTAAAAATTTTGCTTAAAATATATATATAAAAAAAAAGACAAAGATAAGACAATATGCCCATTTTTATGTCACTTATTTTCGCCTTTAGTAGGTTTTTTTTTCATCTTTTGATCAAAAAATTTTATTTTTAGAATTCATCTTATTGAGACGATTCGAAAAAGTAAAAAAATAATCAAAAGATGAAAAAAAAAATTATAAAAAACAAAAAAATAAGCAAATTTCTCAACATTTAGCCCAAACAAAGCCTTAATTGTTTGTTGGAATAGAAGATACAATGCAGCTCTCTTTATCCAATTTGCTTTTCCTCATTATCCATTATCATCCAAGCAAATTATATTTCTTCCTCAGTGAATGATTTCCATATTGCTGGTGTAATTGAGATTTAGTGTGTTTTTACCTTCCATCATTGTTGCATTTTTTGTTCACATTTCCTAATGAAAAGTACCTCAATTGCTCATATTATGTTATTGGGCGTGTGATATTGATTTTGTTTGTTTGTTTGTTTTTAATGTTTTAAGGTATTCTGGTTAATTTACATGCATTTTATCTAATTAGACTGTTTACTGTAGATAGCTCAATTAAAATCAAAAAAATATTTTATATGAACTAATTTAATAAGAGTTGATAGCACTTAGAAAATTTCAAACTTAAAACTTAGAGTAGCAAAATTCTCAAGTTTCGGGTCTTGAATACTTGGCCAATGCTGCGGGGTTTGATATTGTTTTATTGATGCTCATAAGATGTGTGATATTAATGGAATTTGATTGCTAAGTTTGGTTAGCTTTGGTTGGAATGTTTAAAAAAATTAACTTTTAATAGATTTAATTTTTTTGTTAAAATTGGTGAAAATGGTTTTAATTGTTTGGGATGATTTTTTATTTTATTGTAACTTTTTAAAAAAAAAATTATTAAAATATCTAATAAATTTTTACTTTTTATAAGTTGTAATGTTCGGGATGACTTTACAGTTTTTTGTTTTTGTTTTGAGAAGTATAATTGACTTTTTAATTGAGAGTATTGTATTAATTTTATTCCAAAAAGAGTTATTGGGATATGTATATGTTTTTTTCTTACAAAATATAATTAGAAAAATTTAGTAAGTTTTTTTAAGATGCCAAACAGAGACTAAATTTGGTTAGTCAATATTTAATAATATAAAATAAAAGAATAAAATAAAAAGAAAGAGGAATCTGAAATAATAGTCAAAGAAATATATCTCAATGCCATATCAATTTATCTAACAGCATAAAATAAATAATAAATAAATAATAAATAAAAACTAGTCATCTTGAAAAAATTGCAATCCAATCCAATTCTTCATTCCTTCACGCTCACGAAAAACATTATTAAATGTTTGGAAGCAGTCAATGGCAAAAGTGAATATGATTACAACTAACAAAACCCGGTTTAGTTAATGGTTTTTCATGGCCCATAGAGTAATCATTTGGTAGCTTAGAAGTATTAATTCAAATAAAATTTAAATAAATTTTTATCTTAATTAACGGGTAAATTCCAAATTTTTTGTATGTTATTCTGCTATATTAATAGACATATTTTTAATTAAATTTAATAAATTTGTTTTTTTATTATAGCATCTTATATTAATTTAGTTATACCCATCATTCTAGTGTTTTTATTACTTATGATTTTGTCGATTTTCTTTACTATTGCATTAACTAGTCTACGTTATATGTGTATAAACCATTTTAATTTACTTTTTACTCAACTTGCCTCAATTATTGTGACTCCTATCATTTCATAAATTTTGTTATTTCTATTTTTTTCTCTAGTCTTACCACATATTTACATTAATATTTTTATTTCAACAATACTGATTTTATTTATGTGATTTTTTTTAAAAGTTCAACATTCTGTTCATATAGAATTGGGCGTCTTATTGGATAAATTTTAATTTTAATATTGTATGTATCCGTCGATCACATAGGTCGCTATACCACAGTTGTCGATATTATACTGTACCGGTCGGTATGTATCGGTTTAGAATAATACCGGTATGCTAATGCTTAATTTTGTACCTATCAAAATATTAGCATGTACCAATCTATTCCTGATGTACCGGGCAATCGTAACTTGTACCGGCCCATACCGTTCCATAACTATTTTTTTATTACTTATTTTTTTTGTTTGTATTTTTTTATTTATTTTTATATTCTAATTCAAGCTTTAAATAATAACATAAAAGAATTGTTCTATAACTAATCAATATCAAATCATTATTAAAACTCTCAAATGCTAAATTTATATATTTTTAATTTAGCAATCTCATTAGAAATAATGAGATTAAAGAGTAATTTAGACTAATTAATTAAAATATTATATTAGATAAATATTTATATTATACTAAATCATTT
>JAOTRH010000026.1:4670391-4703758 GCA_034768845.1 Heliamphora exappendiculata | reverse complement strand
ATAATAATAATAATAATAATAATAATAATGGTTTTGGCATTTAAAGCAGCCTCTACCAATTGCCAATTCAGGACATGTGATGGTTGGACTAATAAAAGTTAAAAACCTACTTGTTTTTGTCCTCTCTGCAATCACTCCATTCAATATTATCAAAGAGTAATATATTTGTTATGAGCAATGTAATTAAATAGGTGGTTAATAAGAATGGTTATATTTTTATTTTAAATTAATAATATAATTTTATAATTTTAATAAATATTTATTATTTTTTTATAAAATTATAATTATATATTTTTAACTATAATATATAAATTTCGGCAGAGTTTGGGCCATTTGGTTCACACAATCCCCACGGACCACACAGGAAAAACAAAAATTCAAAAAAGGGAGATGCCAAAACTTGTTTATACGGAGTCGGAGAGGTGATTATTGAGTAGTTTCAGAACAGTATTATTGCTATATTTTTTTTCAGAAAAATTAGATTAAGTAAAAAATTGTTTAGTTAAAAAGTAATTTTAAGCTATTATGCATAAAAAAATATAATTTCATAATTGATTTTTTTATAAGTTTAGAAAAGCTAAAAACTTAATTTTAAATCAAAACCAAATAAAACAATGTGTTATCGTTTACATAATGTTGTTATTTAATAACATAGCCAAAAAAATTAAAATAAAAAAATCTTAGCTCTTTTTTATTAGTTAGGTAAAAGACAAAACATAATTCACTTATACTCTTTTTGTTTCGATATAAAATATGTTTTATTTAAATTATTTTACATAAAAATATTTTTTTTTGGTGTTTGAGTGATGTACTTAAAATGATATTTTCTATAAAAATAATAAAAGTTGCCGTTGCCGTTGCCATTACTACTACCACCCCACTATTACCGCCACATAAACTACCACCATTGTCGCCACCACTGCTGTTGCCACCACTATTGTCTTCACCATTTCCGTCGTCATCACTAGTATCACCATCGTAAAATGAATTACGTTTTTAAACAAAAATTAATTTTAATTTTATGAAGTGAAATATTTTATTAAAAAAATATTTTACGTTACTAAAAACTTGGTAAAATATTTTACAAAAAAAATATTTTATGCCAAGCCAAATAGAGTCTTAGCTTGTGGTAAAAGAGTATTTGTTAATAATATCATATAAACAATACGAAATAATATTACAAAAAAAACCTAATAGTTGTTCGCATGGGCATAATATAGCAGAATGAAGTTCCTACAGAAATTTTGAAATTTTCTTGCCATCCACTCCTCTCTGTTAATATGTTACTACGATACAAAATGCCAATGCCAGCAAAGAAGTTAGGCTCAGTTTGTATTATAAAAAAATGTACCCTTCTTTTTTTTTTGAAATCTTTTTCATCTTATTTAAATTTTTTAGATTTTTATTAAATCTCTTATGTTCTTGTTCCACATACCAAAAATAATCTAAAAAGTTAAATAACTTCAGCCAAATTTTTAAACAACCACATTTTGATTGAAAATTAGTCTGTCTTTTCTGAAATTTTCTCATAATTCGATATTGAAAAGATTTTTTTCAAATGATTAAATTAAAAAAATTACTAAAGACCAACAAAATTAGAAAAAAAAAAAACTATTCCGAACCAAACCTTTTTCTAAACGACTATGGTGCTAGTGCACTACAGGCACAACATATACACAAAAACAACTAATTGTTCATGAGAAAAGGCAAAACTGACATTAAAATACAAAATTTCAACATTGAGTTCACAATATTCTTGCTCTTTTTTCTTCTTCTTCTTCTTTTTTTTTTTTTGGTTTTCGGTGCTCGAATCAAGTAAAAACTGGTCATACCTTCGAAAAGCAGCAGCCGTGGAAAAACTAATTCGGAGGGCATAAATTCCTTTTTCTTTTTGTCAGTGACAGTATAAGTAAACCAAATGGCCTTCTCTTCATGTAACATGTTCTTAAATGAAATTTCTGAAACCTTGAGATACCTGCATTTTGAGGAACATCACTGGAGCCCCTGGAAAAACCCTAAAAAAAAAAAGGAAAAAAAACAAGAGTTGTGGTTAATCTGTAAAACACTTTCCATTCTGGAGATTAAAAACATTGCATTGTTATTTAATTTCTGACTATAGCATTTCATTTCAATGTCATTTAGATTTATAATATAAATATTGTGCAAGATGAAAGATGAGATACGTTGAATAGTTTGATATACATTGTTGGACTCATATCTTAACAGCTTAAGTTTTTGGGACAATTTATGACTTAATATGGTATCAAAGCTCTAATTTCATGAGATCTTGGGTTTAAATTTCGTGATGTGTTTCCCTCTTACATTTATAATTGTGCACTATGTGTGTTAGTGCACGTATTCAGTTTGTTCGTTTCTCTACGTGCGAGACATGGTCGCGCGTGAGGGGAAGTGTTAGATAGCCTGATATACATTATTAGGCCCATTTCCTAACAGTTTAAGTTTTTGAAACAATTGGTGATTTAACAATATATACTAACAAGTATCAATCATAAGCCAGCTTTTTCTCAAGTTTTCATCCAGTTTTTGGTAAATGCACATTGAACAATACAGATGTTCATGTAATTTCATAGGAAACTAGATTCTTTTGAGCAATTATTGATCCTAAATTTTTTCTGTTAATTGAGGGCACCATCGCTTGGTAACATAATTACAGAATATCAAACCAGCAAGGACTCCCTCATTGTGTTTATGACTCTTATCTACATAAGATATTTTGTAAATAACTAGCATTGAAAAGCAGCAATCTATAATAATAATACCTGCATGATGTTCATCACTCTTGCTGCCACGAATCTTCCATGGGTATTTGAAACCGTCTCAGTTCAGTTTTGATCTCTGAACACCAAGCCTGCCCCCGAGCCAACGGATTCTGTCACGTATTCCATAATCACGACAAGGCAGCCTCTCAATCACGGGGGTAGGTGCTATCAATTGGAGCCACACTCTATTTAGCTCAAAATCAAAATCAGAAAATCCCCATAGTTTACGATGACTGCGTAATTTGAATCTGGTTCAGCCTGGCATGCCAAATTGAATGCAAAATCATGTGGAATATATCATATCTGATTGGTCTTAAATTCCAGTGGAAATGCTTCTGCAGCATCTTCACATTAATCTGCATCTTAAGATATCGTCTCAAAGGAATAGCTGATAAGATCTCCTTAAGTTTGGGAATATCCTTCTCATCCACAATCACAGAAAAAGCACTCCAATCTAAAACTTCATTTAATGGAGGGACAAAATTATCAGCAATAATCACTGGAACACATTCGTAATAGAGTGCCTCTACAATCCTGGGGCTGTTCACTTCATAACCCATAGGACAAAGGCAATATTTGCTTGATTTCATGTGTTCAACATAAGACATATTTCTGGAAACTCTATTGGGTAGAGGTCCATAAATCCTCATATCTTCATCTTTGTCGCCCCAGTATTTGAGTAGCGTTGGTCGGACCCTACCGTGCATATTTCCAGCGAAAAAGGCAAGAATTGGGCGCTGTGACACTCTTTTTCCTCCAAGACCTCTAAGAGGCCTCTTGGGATTCCTTATGGTGGTTTCAGGCAAGGAAACATCCTTTCCAGCAACAAAGATTCCTTCAGACACATCGGCGTTGCATAGAGCTTTTATAGTGTTCTTGGTTAACTCCTCATGCTGAGTCAGTGTATAAGGGCCCTACAGAAAGTCATTTCCATATAAATTTGTTGCTTCAGTTGGCTTCCCTCGTCATGCAAGATGACAAGCTATTAGTATCGACCACACAATGCAAGAGTTTTCTATTTTTCTACATGCAACTGCATATTCTGCATACTGATTTGATAGGTGGTCATAACCATCTTATGCATTTGGTTCCATTTACCATTTTCTTCAAAAAGCAGCCGAGAAAATCTAATTTTCTAAGTACACTGAAAGTATTTCTTTCCTAAAGTTTAACTAGGATATTGAACCCTATAACTAACCCAACAATGGATTAAAAAAAGGAAAAAGCTAACGACCTCCCAGTGGGCGGTGGTTAGCAGAACTGTCAAAAAAATTACTCCTCAACTCTCGACAGTTAACAGTTATCCAAGTTAGTAAAATCAAATTGGTCATACATAAGCATTTAAAAAGACAGGGGAGGCACAACTAAGTACTAGGAAAATCAAAATGGTAATGTCTAAGCATTTGAAAAGATAGGAGATGGACAATTAAAGCATTATGAAAATCAAACCACCCACCCAATCGTGGCAAGCAACTAGGAAATGATCTGATCCATGAGTCCGATTCCAAAAAGGGTACTTTGCAGCAAGCATGTTCACATGATCCCTCAAGAAGATCGATAGCTGTCTGATATTATGTGAGTTAGGCACATAAAGTGCCATCTGTAGCTGGCGTGCACTGTACGGCAGATAGAATAAGTGAGCCTTTTCCGGGTCCCTGGTGACAAATTGCCTGTTTCCCTCCATTAACTTCATAAACCATCCTTCAGATGAATAAATCCCTCGCAGAGGGGGCTCATGGAAAATAGGCTTCTCCCCATCTTGGTAGATGTAAACTTTAAGTATGAGTTCCATTAGCTCATAGCTCCTGGAATTTAGGAATATTTATAAGTTTGAACATAATGATTTGTTCTAGAAGTGCCGTCTATGATGACATGAATGCAGCCTGTAATGTATCACTATCTCTTGTAATTAGTTCATCAGCTAAAAAGAAACGACCAGTAAGCATTTATAGCTGTTTCAGCTGAATGAGCTAAAATTAATTTCCAAATAAATTAACTCAGAGCACCTAGATTTTTTTTTTTTTGGGGGGGGGGTGTCAAACCAATTAGGTTATCAATGCTGGTTAACAAGGAAATCTATTGGACTCTATAATTCAATTTTGACTACCATGATATCATTTTTTATTACTCAAGAGTGAAATCTCCAACAGCTAAAATTGTGGAACAAAACACTTTTAAGCGCAGCAACAATATGTTAGACACAACATAATGGAAACGCCACATATGGAAAGTTTAATGGATTTTCTTTAACTCTTCTTCCCAACTCTCTAAGATCTTTAAGATAAGTAAACTTCATGAACTTATGTAAAAGATCAAGGGAAGTCCAGCTTCAAAATACATTCTGTTAAATGTCTGCCAAAAAGAAACAAAAGAATATCTGCTTACATAACTATGAAGAGACAAAATTAGCCCATAAAAATGATAATTCAGATTAAATTAACTAATAAGAACTTCAGTAGGGGAAAAGCTGCGTCAAAATATAAATCAGGTCAACCAATAAACCATGACCCTTAAGAAGCAAAGATTATAATGGCCATGCCAAAAAGAAACAAAAGAATATCTACTTACATAACTATGAAGAGACAAAATTAGCCCATAAAAATGATAATTCAGATTAAATTAACTAATAAGAACTTCAGTAGGGGAAAAGCTGCATCAAAATATAAATCAGGCCAACCAAGAAACCATGACCCTTAAGAAGCAAAGATTATAATGACCCCTGAGAGCATATGTTGTGCCATCCAAATATTTAATGCATCACCTAGAAAAAAAAATCTATAAATATGTGCATTAGGAAGCCAACAGCAATCACTTCCATTGAATATGATCAACTAGACTCACAATGGGTAAAAGAAGCAAAACCTAGGTCAAACAGATAATACTAGTCCACGACCAACTTTACTAGCATAGCATATTCATTTTAGCAAAATCCTTTCATGATATCCCCCTTATCTCTAGAACACATGACCAGTCTCAGATCTAATTTAACACAATTTTTATATAGTCTAGAACAGTTTGCATGAGTTACATAGAATATTTGAACTAATCCAAAACCTAGTCACCCATACCATTGGGCCAAAGGCCACTTGGTGTCAGCATATTTACTTTGCCATGCATATTGTGTAGACAGAAGAAATAGAGGACAAAAAATTCAATATAAAAAATAAGGTGCACAGATAGAACGAACAATTGGGAGACCAAATTACTATGATAATTGTTGAGAGTTGTCAAAACCTCCGAAAGCTAACCCAGAAACCATCTTAAACCAACCAACTCAAAACCAATTGACAAAAAGTGGAATGGCCCATAAGATTCATATACTAACTTGTGAGGTAAATTTCAATGGTTTGGGTCAAAACACTCCCGCGCACCTGTGATATCCACTCGCATTTGGAGAGAGGATAAGATCATCTAGAACATAGGGATTACAATGGAACAAAGAAAGCATATGACCCAAACACGGGGAATCAATTACTATGAAACAAAAAATCTTCTTCAAAAACCAACCAACGCTGTCGTCACTGAGACCAACCGTAATCTCAGAGATTTCATGTTCAATTCTCATGACAACACTCTGTCCCGCCAACAATTTAAAGCCGTCACTGAAACCAACCGTAATCCCAGAGATTTCGTATTCAATTCTCATGAAAACACTTTGTCTTATCTAGTGTGCAGGTCTTATGGGTGTATTTGCGCAACCCCAAATTTATTGTCTCAGGTAGGTCCAAAGTGGTCCTGCTTGAGGAGGTTTTTCGATCATTAAAAAAATAGATAAATTCTTGTCTAAAAGCCCATCTCTGACACCATGCTAAACCATCCAACTCAAAATCAATTTTTAGTGAGTGGAGAAGGATAAAAGGCCCACAAGACTCATATACTAATTTGGAAGGTACATTTTTACCAATATAGGACAAGCTCTAACAATCATCTTCTCACAGTAAACAAGGCATTCATGTCCTAGCCTGGTACATTAAAAACTTTCCATATAAAATTTATAATTTAAATTTCAGGCAAGTACTTACTGCATTAATTCGTCAAGCTATTAACTATAGGAGAGCTAATAGATGTACCTTTGGAAAATAGTAACATTTCGGAACAAAGGGGCATAGAGATCTGGATCTGGATCATTTGTGGCAGATGAGATGTTCTCCATCTCTTTCTTAGCATAGACAAGAGCCTCACCAGGTGTCAATGACCGTATATATCTCTATAAAGTTAATAATTATCTTCAGAAGAAGAAGAAAAGGAAAAAATATCTTACATTAAAAGTTTAAAACTTCCCATATTACAGTTAAAACATTGACAATCATACCAGCAAGCGATGGGAAACAGGTCTACGAGGAGGAGGAGTAACTATCATCTTTGGCTTCATATTGCTCCTCCGCCTTCTAGATAAGCGGCCTCTCTTTCGTGAAGCTTTACCTTCTCCTTCCACGATTGGCACGGACTGGTTTAACTCAGAAGTATTTATGGATATAACAGGCTGCTCAACCAGATGGGTTTTAAACGTTTCGTATCTTGCCAAGGGGTTCTGTTCACTCAAATGCATGTCACTATTCAAGGATTTGTATAACATCTGTGTTTCTGGCGGAGGGAGGATCCATATGGTTAATGGATAAGGAAGTGTATAAATTTGAATTACAACACCGGCTATAGTAATTACAGAACCAATAAGAAGCAGTTTTCTCCAATCAATCCTGAACATCAGAACAATAATGATCTTCTGCAGCAATTTATTCATCTCATTCTGCAATCTGGGTACTTGCTTGTAGTACAAAATTCAAACATTATACATTACCAATCAAAATTGCAATATAAAACAAGTCCCGGTGGCAAAAAATTTTATACTTATCTTCATTGCCTTCCAGAAGGAACAGACTTCGAAACTTTCCAAATTTCAGTCCATCCAATAGGTTAACGATGCAACTTTCAAATGTTCATTGCTTGGCACGAGGTCAGACCTAATGCATATCATAAAAGTCAAATGTTTGATGGGGTCAGCTGATCTCATTAAAAAAATTAATGTTATTAGTGGTATAATTGTTTAATTGGCCAATGTTTGACACCATTAAAAAAATATTTAACCCTAACCATTAGGTAAGAGCACCGAATAATTTTCTCCTTACAGTACAAGATTTTGACAATGGCATGGATACATGCCTTTTGTTTCTTCTACTACTTTATTGAGAAGTTCAATTTTGTTGGTAGTTTCTGGACAATAAGTTATTAATTATTCATTAGTGTAAAGCAATGCCTTGGTGTGTCAATGACAAGGCCAAAGCAAGGTCACGGGGTGCCTGTGACAAGGTCAAAGCAAGGCCACGGTGTGCCCATGACATGTCAAAGCGAGGCCACGGGGTGCTCGTGACAAGGCCAAAGCAAGGCCACGGTGTGCCCACAAATTATTTTTCTTCTAAAATAGGTGAAAATTTAAGTTTTTTAATGACCTTATCTACAAACATTCTTGAAGTTGTCATTGATTGAAAGCCACCAATATTTTAGGCAGATTATAACAAGCTAACAACCAAGATGCCCAACTGTTGGAGTTGTCATTGTTTGAAAACCACCAATTAATATGTTAGGCAGATTATAACAAGTTAACAACCAAGATGCCCAACTGGTGGAGAAAAAAAATTCCACTGGTCCCAATATCATTCGGGACATGAAAAAAAAATGTAGTTGTTTTCAGTGTCCAACGAAAAAGATAAAATCAGCTAAACAAACCAAGAGTATGTCATTTAAAAAATAACAGGACGGTAAGTTTGTTTATAAACAATTTTAAAAAACTCAATCATGTTTGCTTTCCCATCTTTTCTCACAAACCAAGCAGACAATGAGCTAAATTATCGCATAAAAACGAATTACTTAATCGATTCAATAATCAATCTTCAGGTTGGAACAAGCATAAAAGTGTCGTCATCAATGCCACACAATTACCAAACCCCGACATGATAAAGGATTTCCTGATATTCAGGTTATGGAACGCGAAGTTGAACATAAAGTAAGAGAAAATCTAATCAAGATAGAACAATTATATCAAATCTTGATCAAGAGAGAGAAAATTTTCTGCATGAACACATACATGTACATGATTATACATGTATAGGAGACATACACATAACGAGCAAAAAATCATACCTTTTTGTAAGGGGAGCTGAAATAGGGAACTAACGACGACATCGGAGAATCGCCGGAGAGAGAAATAAGTTCTCTGAAAGAATTGAAGAGAGGAATTGAAAGAGACGATCGGATCTGACGGTAGAGAAGAACAAGAATTAAGAACGAAGAGCCATATAAGGTTAGAGAGAGAGAGAGAGAGAGAGAGAGAGAGGGAAGGCGAAAAGCCGATCGGAGAGAGAATAGGAAGAAGAACACGGCGAGGGGGTGGGGGTTGACAATGGAGGGAAACGAACAGCGGTCGGGAACGCTAACGACAACGGTTTCTATATATGTATAGAGTAATGTAATGATTATAAGCAGCTTCTCTCCCGTCCATCTTTGAATTGGAGAGAGGTTTAATTTTATTTATTTTGAATTTAAAAATAAATTTATTTTAATAATTTAAATTATTTATTTTATTATTTTAAATATATATATTATTATTGTAAAAAAATTAAGTTGATTGGATATTAGTAACTATCTTAACAAATTATACTTATATTAATAAAAATAAATTATAATTTATATTTTATTATTTATTTATCAAAACATATATAATTTGTTAACAAGTTGTGCTTGTATTAATATAAATAAATTATAATTTATATTTTATTATTTATTTATAATTATGATTTATATATAATTTATCAACACATATATAATTTGTTAAGGCGTTATTAATTTTATTTTTTATAGTAAAATTATATGTATTTAGAATAATAAAATAAATAATTTAAATTATTAAAATATATATATTTTAAATCAAAATAAAATACAATTTAATCAATCCAGTCCCAATACTCGAAAGAAGCCATCCTCTTTGGTTATTATGGTTTCCTTGGTGATAATTATTTGATTATTTTTTTTTATTTTTTTTATTTTTAATAAATATTATTATTTAAGCAAATTATTATATTTTTTTATTCATCTTATCAAAATCAATCAAAAAATAAAAATATAAAAAGTTTTAAAAAGTCAAATTAAGTCAAAATAAGCAAATAAATTAAATTTTATGTTGTATATTTTTATTTTTAGTAAAAAAAAATTATCTTTGCTTAAGATTTGTTTTTGATTTATTTTATCAAGATAATTTTAAAAAATAAAAAAATAGTTAAAAGATAAAAAGATTCAAAAAGGCAAAAGTAAATAAAATTTACCGAATTTAGCCTAAAAGGGCCTAAATTTTTTTCCATCTGTGGTGTTTATTTTATTTTATAAACTCACTATTTAATTTTATATATTACATATAAAATGTTAATAATGTAATATTTAAATATAATTATCAAAACATAATTAAGATAAGAATAATTATTCGGTGCTCTCGAAGTGCTATATGATAATTTTATGTGGTACTCTAACATGATAATAAATTTTACTATAAGAACATAATAAATTATTTCTTTTATTAGTGATTAAAGAATAAAAAAATAACTTACATAATATAAATTATAATTATTTATTTATTGTGAGTACTACGTACTATCTCGTTTATGGGAGTAACTACTAATTTGCCAATACATAGATATATTGATGTTTAAATGTGTGTTGTTTATTAAAAAAATTACTAGATACTCTTCGAGTACTATGTAAACAATGTTACATTGCATTCTTGAAAAATAAATAATCGTAATTTATATAATATGAGGTATTTTTTATACCACTTAACAAAAATAAATTATCATATTTTTATTATAAAATTTATCATCTAATATTAAATTGAAGCACCGAATAATTACTCGTTTATCGGCTGTTTGGTTGTAAATTGAACAAAGACTTTTCTTAACTGTTTGTGTTTATTAATGCTGTTAGTTTAAAAGCAATGCTATGTGTTCCGAAAAATTTTATTGAATAAATGATCGAAAGCCATTCTCTTTTTTCTCTACATGTCCGTCATTATACCATCACCTGCCACATAATCAAATCGGTCCCTGCGACGGTGTTGACCTTCTTGGCATCGACTGGGCATTCGGTGGCATAATTTTCATTCTCGTCTACTGCACTGCTAACATTTCTGATAACCAAAACACCCTCCACTTTTTACCACCACATGTAGACGTCCATCTGGAAGCTCAAATTTTTAGTCGGTGGTAAACAGCTCAACGAAGGCTTGGACTACCGTCTTCTCGTCAAAATGGAATTGATTGTACCTGAGTACAGTGAGACTGAGATTCTCGGTGAGGAGGGACCGTTGTGGTAGGTGATGAATGATGTAATGGCGGCAGCAGAAGAAAGAATGTGCGCCAACAAAAAGAAGCTGTGGCAGAAGGCCATGTCTTCAATTTTGGGAGAAGACTCTATTTTTGTTTTGAGATATTATACAAAATCTGTGTTTTTTTTTCACAATTTGTCTATTGAACATTTACACAATTTGTCTAAATGTGAAAATGTTAAAAAATTCTCACACACACTAGTAATAATGTTCTCACACACGCACCAGTGAGAATATTATCAGAGTTGTTGATACTGAGAACATTCTCAAAGTTATTAATACTGAGGATGTTCTCAGTATTTTTTACTTCAAATACAATTAATTTATTATTTTAGTATTTTTAATATATTTGTATGATCAAAATTATTTATTATGTAATATTTATTAAGTAGATTATTTTTATAAAAAATTAAATTAATTAAACATTAATAGCTTTGTGAGTATATCACATTTGTTGAAATATAAATGAATGGTAATATAATTTTATAAAAAAATAATAATAACAAAAAATAATCAAATTATATAATTAAAAATATTCAATTAACTTAATTTTTTATGTTATTAATAAAATTAATAAATACTACAAAATAAACAGTTTTATTATAAATATATATTAAAAAATACAATATATAAATTTTTTTAATCCTTAATCAAAATATATAAATATTTATCTTAAATTTCGGTAAAATAGTTCGGTAATTTGCTTAGGGAAGGATAGCATTTCCTTTAGTTTAATGACACGGGGGTGGACTCACTGGCCCTTGATCTGAATTTCCATGCAATTATGAAGAGTTGTGGTGCCACCTGGCCACCTCATTTCCACCGAACAAATAACGGCGAAATATATTAATGCTCTAATAAAATAAATAAATGATTTTGTCACCCTTTTTTAGATTTTTTTTTTTTGCATTTTTTTTTCTTTTAGTAAATTTTTTTAGTATTAATTCAAATAAGTGTACTTTTTAAATTCATTTCATCATCATGAGAAAATAAAAATGTAAATTTTTTTGATCAAAACCTTAAAAAGCTCATATAAAATAAAAAAAATCAATTTAGCATGCTTTTTAGCTCTTTTTTTTTATATATTTTTCTTTTTTAGTGATTTTTTTTAAAAATTATCCGTAACTAACATACTTTTTAAAATCATTTCAATACAAAAAAACAAAAAATTAAAAAATTAAAACCAAAATATAAAAAACTATAAAAAACTCAAAAAACTCAAAAAAAAAGAAGTCACAAAACTTTTTAATCTAAACATTGGTTAAATTAAATAGACTATCCATCAATTGAGGAACTGACTTAGGAAGTGTTTATTCAATACTTACTTTTATTTATTAATATCATTGTGATAAATTATATAATAAAAATATAATAATTTACTTTTATTAAATAGTTAAAAGAAAATGAGCAATTTAGTAATAGAGATTGCGATCATTTATTTGTGAAAAATATAATTTAATATCTTTCGTATAGTACTCAAAAAATACTTATTAATTTGTCAACGAAATATGACTGGGTAGTAGTGGATTCAAAAATTTAACACAGTAAAAGTGCAACTTGATGCAAAACGAGAATTTGTTTTTTTAATCTAGCGCAATAAGAAACGCATTTCACAATAAAAAAATAAAAAAATAAACATTTATTAGTAAGTACAAAATTTTATGATGCATATTTTTATAAAGATATATATCTAAAATTTAGACATTTATAATAACTTAAAGTATATAGTTTATAATTAATCACGATAAGTTTATCATTGAGTTGGAGAAAAAAAAAAGACCAAAAAAAAGTGAGAGAAAATGAAATTGATAAATGAGCTGTCAATTTGGCCCTTTGCTTATATATTTAAGGATCTATTATAATTTTATAGGGTCACAAAAATATAATCAAAAAAAATAATACAAAATATAAGCATGTTAGAAATATTTTTATATTTTTAGTATGAATACAAATACAATAATAAAAGAGAAATATAAAGATATAGAATTACTAAAATTACTTTTGCATTTTTAATAAGAGCACAAAGTTTAAATAGTGTTACATTATTATTATTATTTTAAATATAATAAAAATATAAAAAATAATAGTAAAATTCTAAAATTTTGATGACATATGCTCCCACTATCAATTAGCTAGCTTCGCTAATGTGAAAAGAGGCATGGCACCTTGTCTTTTGGAAATTTATACATATATAATATTAGTAATTAATTTGTCTAAAGACACTTTAAATATAATTTAATTATAATATTATTAATTTTAATAATACAAATACTTTTTAATTATTAATGTAGATATTTAAAATATTTTTATTAAGCTTATTCTTAATTTAAATTAAAAGTAATGAAAACGATATATATAAATAAAATATATACAAAACTAATTGTAATTTCCAAACAATTTGTTTGCATATATATTAAAAATATATATTTAATTGGAGATAAAGAAGGAATTTGGATTTAAAATATCCACTTTTTGGAGAATTTCAAAAAATCTCACCACCGTTAATTCTGGCTAATTATTCAACTGTTTTGAAATATTATATCGGGTAGTTGGGAGGGCTTTTTTGTTAAATAAGTGAGAGGTAAAGACAATTCACTTAATATGTATCGATATTTTTTAATTAATAAATACATCATACGAGCGATTGCACGTATTACTCTAGAATAGCAACCAACAATAGTATTTCATGTGTTCGGTATCGAATTATTAAATGAACATCTATTTTCATTGAGTACCAAAAATTGAATAATTATTTGGTAGTCGAAACAAAGTGTGTCATCATTTCTGTTGTGTTTTTATTTAATAATGTATGAAAAATATTTTAAATTAAAAAACATTACTATTTTTTTAGTGAATAGATGAAAGATATTGAGTAATCCCATATTATGTTTGATTTACCAGATTAGATATGAGATTGAATTATATATTTTATAAAATTATATTTTTGTTATTTGAATTTAACAAATGGTATAGAATTATGTATTTATTGGATAATTAATCTCACAAAATATAAAATATATAATATTTAAGAAAATATAATATTAATAATTCATTCATTACTAGTCCCACAAGACTACTTATCAAATGAAATTATATATTCTTTCATTGTTAATTTGATCAATTAAATATAGTCATAGTGTGCATCTACTTCTAATATTTTAATTTAGTAAAAGTATTATTTTTTAGTAGACTCTATTTTAAGTGTCGGTGTAAAATCCATATAACTTGTGTCTATATAGTAAAATATGAGGTGTAAGTAACATTATGTTTTTTAAAAAGCTAACTAATATTTTTTATTTTTTATTTTCAAGAAAAAAAATCAACCTATTATTGATTTAATTTACTAGATTCAAATTAAATATATTAAAACTAAATAAATTCAATTAATAGGCGACGGATGCAATAAATAAATTTTAAATAGTCAACTGACAAATGATCTAAAAATTTAAATTAGTAATACTACATATACAATCACAGAAATTAAGTTTTAATTATTTATTTGTACTAAAATTGATAATACTTATTAACTTTAATATAAATAAATGACATAAACAATTTTTTTGTTTGTAATTTATGCGATTTGTTGTTTGCCTAAAAAACATTTTTCAATTCAAATATTTTTCATCGTTAGAAAGTACCATTGGCAATAACTAGCGGTTGGCATATTTGGTGCAAATATAAAGTTATTATAATTTTAAAATTAAATAATTTAAAAAATTTAATATATATTTTGTAAAAATAGAGACAGAGAATATGTGGTTACATGTTATTTTTTTAGAGAAAAAAAAAGTGAGGGAGACGCGGGTAATTTAAAAATTTTAAAAATTTTACATGGTTTTAAAATAGATAAATATTAAATTTGTATTATCTCTTTATAAAATAATATAAAATTTTATAGAAAGAGAGAGAATAGGCAATTACATATTATTTTAAAAAAAGAATAAAAATAATAAAAATAATTTAAAAATTCTAAATAATTCACCTAATTTCAAAATAAAAAAATATTGAATGAGTGTTCTCCTCCACATAATATAGATATATTAGGAGTGGAGTAACTTATAATTTGCCTAAAAGACCCTAGTAAATGGGAAAAAAGGGGATAATTTCTTAATTGAATTTTCAATTGAATTCGGTGCGTTGCGAACTGCGATCTGATTGTCGAGCACACAGATCCTGATTCTTGCGATGGTTTCTTCTTGATCTCAGTGCTCTTCGATTTCTGTTCGGATCGTCACCTTTTGTGTTTCGCAATGGCCGCTCCTTTATTTTCAACACCTTTTCAACCTTACGTTTATCAGGTACTCTCTCTCTCTCTCTACAGTCACCTGCAGCATTTCAAATTTTCAGGAAATTTAGGGTTTTCATCTCATTTTATAGCTGATCAACTTATCGTACACATATACGTGTTCGTATATATATGTATGTGTGTGTTCGCGCGTGTGCGTGCGTGCGTGTGTTTTATATGATTCGTGTCTCAGAAAGAAGTTGGAAAAGTAGACATCAGAATTTTGATTCCTATTTTTTTTCATTGTTGGTACGGGAGGGAACACAATCTTACACTCAATTGATTTGACGGAGATGGCATTCCTTTTTTTTTTTTCTTTTCTGTTTTCTTAAGTTAAGAGCGCAGGGAAGGAGCAAGGGCGCGGAGGTAGGATTATTATGAGTGGGGGCAAAATTTTAAAATCATATATGATTTTTTTTGTATTTGATAAATAAATAAATAAATTGAAGTATTAATCAAGAAGTTCATATAATTTGATTGTCGCAATTGGTAAAATCAATGTCTAAGTCAAAAGTCTATACACCAAGAGTTATCTTTATCTTTTTTGATCTAATTCATCATATGAGCAAGCTTGCCAATTTTTTTTCAAATATGAATACCGCAGAGAATTAGGATTGGGACCTACTGGTCTCGTCCAAGCTGGCTGTGACGTCAGGAAAGAATGCCATGTGTAAGCTTGCACAAGAAAGTGGTGAGATGCCCGTCGGTGGCTTTATACCGGTGGACCATCCGACGATCAAGTCAGGCAAGAAGTTTTAGTGACAGGGAAGAGCCTGAGAGTAAGTTTTAACAGAGGTTTGGCTTAGAAGAAGAGAGCATACATTTCATCTGCAATTAGTTGGCAATTTATAGGTAGAAAAATACTTGACCCGTTCATGGAGTCCGACCCGACCCGAGCATGTCAGGTTGTACCTCTTTTCTCTGATCAATGCATAGCAATTAATGTCTTGATGGTGACTTATCAGTGCCATCATTGAACATCTCTGCAAGATATCTCAGCAAATGCCTTTTGTTATATCTAGATGTCTATCAGTATTTAGGTCTAGCTTCAGGCCTAATTCGGGCAAGGGCTAAGCCACTCCTATTTGACCATTTCTCGATTTGTGTTCCACGGGACACGATCTTCAATGTCAACCATTCAGCTCGGCTCAAGGATCAAGCATCTCACTTTGCTCAGCAATAAATGCCGAGCATCCTCACAATGGTGCCGATCACCACGTCTTCGGGATTTGGGAGCCGAGCTCTCTTTGAGCTTGGAGCCTTACGCCTCGAAGACTCCAGAGCTTGGATACACCACCACATAGCTCGGCCTACTGCCTGGGCTGATATGGTTACGCCGAGGAACGTTCCGTGCTGATGTGGATTGCTGCGCTGTACGGCCTTCCACGTGTACTTCACGTGTCCTTGGCCGGAACTTGATCCCCCTCAATTGCCCCCATTGTCTTGCCGTTGCTCGAAAACTTGAGCAGTTGTAAGATGATGTGATGACCTTGCTCGATTTGTCGCTTCACCTTTTGGACGGGAGGCTTGTTGAGCAAGCTTCGCTGACGTCTGCAGGCCCACTAGCATGCCAACCGTCATTCCTGCCACGTGGCGTGCCCCCACCGGCTTTGCAGTGCATTTAATACGCGCATTGAATGCGTACGGTGCCAGCTGCACCTTGGGTGCAGGAATGCTGGCCGCCATACTCAATAAATGTCAATCATTTGTGCTTACGACGGTTGGAGAGCTCGGATTATTGAGCCCGAACACCATTGCAGCTTTTCTGGTTAATCAGAAGGCAGATTTTCTTTGGATTGTGACACTTGTTCTATATCTCGGTACATTCATGCTCGGGGAGCATTAATTCCTCATTTAATACATACGGCGCGCGCTGCCCAAGGCGCCGTGTCTGTTGGCACTTCGTTTGAAGGGGATAGGAGAGTATAAAAAGGGGGAAGTCCTCTCTTTCTCTCCTCTTTACGAACCTTTAAGTCTCCTTCCTACTTGGCAATTTCCGACAGTCTGTGTCTTCCATCTCCGGCAGTTGTTTTTTGGTCAACAGTCCTACAATACTTTGCACGTGATTTCTGTCAAGGTAAAGTCTGAGTACCCTTTGCAACGCCTTCCTTCGTCGATTTTTTCCTTTTTGTGGCCTCCGTGCCGTCGTGATGCCTCCGTGGCTCATGACGGTGCCGTCTTTGCTGATAGTGGCAGCCTCCGCCGTTGATAGTGGTTGCATTGCTAAGAGTGCCCCCTCTCGTAGAAAAACTTTATCAACACTGAAGCTCCGTACTCCTCTATTTTTATTTATTATTTATTATTATTATTATTATATATATATATATATATATATATATATTTTTTAGGGCAAAAGAAATGAGTTAGTTAGCTAAGTATGTTGACTCTCTGGCAGCTTTGCTTGAGCTTCGTCGTGCTAGGTCTATCCCCGCGGATGTCACCATACGCCAGGCAACCGAGCAGGAACACTGGACCACAAAAGAGCCTGGAGGAGTTGTATTTCCTCTTGTGGCTCTCTTGGAGTCTAGATTGGAGTTTTCCCACCCGAGCATCATCAGGGAGACTCTGGCATTCTATCGGTTGTGCCCGGCACAACTCACCCCCAACGTCTTTTTGATCTTGATGGGAGTGGTCTTATTGAATCGGTACATGGGTATCAACATTGGTGTCCGAGAGATTCAGTATTGCTACTCCATAGCAGAGACTGCCCGGGGTGTCAACAAATACTACCTCAAAACCAAGGAGGGCCGCCAAATGGTGCTGGAGTTGAAGAACTCCCATAAGGGAGATTTAGAGGACTTCATCGTGGTTGGGGGCAACTGGTAGCTCAGCCATGGCGTCCACGATCCCCGGGCAAGGTTATGCCCAGTGAATCCGGGCTCCCCAGGTAGCCGAGCTCCGTCCATTGCTCCTTTTGCCTTCATTCATATATTCTGAGCATGCTGTATATATGCACTAACTGATCTTCATTGTTGTATTTTGTTTTATTGTGCAGCCGTTTACTGCAATACTACCGCTGATCGGGACAGAAAGGACAAGAGGGATGGTCGGATAAACATCGACCATTTGAGGCGTGTCCTCGACTGGGACAAGGAGGTGAGGTCCTTCAGGCGTCTGTTCAACAGAGTACCCATCCGAGCTGACGAGCTCGGGATCCGACTAATCCCGGTGGAAGACGAACAAGCAGAGGAGGGCCAAAGCAGCAGAGCCTCGACCTCCAGTGCAACCAGCAGGCGCCGACCATCAAGATCCACTTTTCGCAGCCGTTCATCCCACGAGGCGCCGGACATGTCGAGGAGGGATCTACTCGACATTCTGCTCGGTTCAGCTCCGCAGGCTCCGAGCGCCCTGCCAGCACCCTCAGTCTTTGGAGCTCCATCATCCACACCGACGACTGTTCCCTCGGTTACTCAGATTCCCTAACCTCTAGCAGCACAGCCAGCCAGAGAAAGGGCCTCGGCACAGCAAACCGCTGATCACCAGATCAGGTGCCGTATGGAGGAATCTTCCACCCGCTTCGTCCCGAGCAGCTCTAGGGGTGGTGCCGAGGTAACAGAGGCAGCCACCCTCTCATTTTCCCCCACCTACAGTGGCACAGCCCTCACCGCTGATGACTCGGTGCAGGAAAGCCACAACGTGGGTTGGGCATTATTGGCCAAAAGCCTCTGCTTGCCCAAGGACAAGTCGGAGTACGCAGCTATCTCTGACGCTGCGCTAACTAAAAAAGTCGTCCAGCACATCATAGTGGTGAGTGACCCTCCCGAGATCCAAATATTTGCTTGGTTTCCTTCTACCGAGCTAATGTGTCCTCTCGTTGTGCATGGCTTGCAGATGGGCATTGAGGCCTCTGACCGTTGCAGGAAGGTCCAGGAGAGGTACGACCTCCTGTACACTGAGGCCCTGAAGAGTAAGGAGGACGACAAGGTTCTCCAAGCACAAGTAGGAGAGGCCGTGAAGGCTAAGGAGGATGCCGAACTCCTGGTGTCCCGAGCGACGGAATCGGCTAAAGAGCACGAGGCGAACCTGGCCTCCGTACTCGCATAGCTGGAGCAGGCCAGGAAATCAGAGGAGGCCTCCAGCGTGCATACGCCGACCTCCAGGAACTCAACGCCCTGACTGTTCAAGCCAAATTCAACAAAGGCTACGACAAGGCGGGGGACGATTATGCCGCGCAGGTAATGTCAATGCAGAACCCGCTCTTCAAGATGGGCTGGGATGCTTCTTTGAAGGCTGCTTCCGTCGCCGAGGACTCGCCCCTGTACCAGGAGGTGCCGTGGCTCCAACCGAGCATCCCATTCCCCGAGAGGCTTGCTCATCTGCTCGGTAGGGCCAACCCTCCTTAACAGGTCTTGGAAGTGCCACCTCTTTCTGAGGTCCCTATCCCTCCACCACCGTCCGATCAGATACCTCCCCCCCTCTCTCACCAGCCGAACATGTTTTGGATGGATCCGAGCAAGAGGCAGGCTATGAGGAGCTGGATCCCCTCTGGCCCGAGACCGGACACGCCGATCTAAATTCTCTGGTCGATCTAACGCTGGAGGAGGATGAGTAAGACCAAGGAGAAGGTGGTGACCAGGAAGGGCAGCCCGAAGGCGAGGCAACTCGAGATCAAACCGCGCAGGATATTCCTTCCCAAGCTGCATAAGTTTCTGATAAATAAAATTGTTCATTTTCTCTTTCTTTTTTGAAGTATGCGATGCACAGCCACGCTCCCTCCTATGAGGTCGGCTCGCCCCGGTTGTACTAAAAGATTCTATATTAATGAAATTGCGATTTGAATTCCGAGCAAATACTCTTCATGCTTTCTTGTTCAGTTTCAATTCGCTTTGTACTGCTATGGCACCGTACTTGCACTTGTCTTCTTTTTACATTTATTTTATATAAGTATATGAAGCTCGGGATCACACTACTGGGTGAGATCGGGCAAACTCTGATCAGACCGAGCTTATACCCAACTAAGAAGCCTAACATCTGAACATCTTAGCAAGAACAAGATCACTTGAGCACCGCTAATTAAATCAGGCCATAGTATAACTGAGCAGGGCACCTTGGTCGAGCAAAACATGCCGAGCAAGCTCTATTGTGATCCAGAAATGAAATGTAGAAATCTCAAAATTACTAAGTCATTCACGACCGGCTTAGGATTTCTTGTTCAGTCATATCTGCCGATCTAACCCTTATGACTCAGGTTTTGACAACGCTAGCCAAGCTATGTAGCATAAATCCTAGCTCGGGAAATGACCCTACTCATCCCTTGTGCCCATTGATGGGTCTTCACGCCTGGCCAAGCGAGGTGATCACATTGGGTCTTTGGACACGCCGAGCACACGACATCATTAGTCCTCTCTGACCAAATCTTTGGTGCCTAGCCTAGCTAGGACTTTCTTGCCCTGGCGTGGCTCGGGGCCACCGGGACTTTTGGTGCCTAGCCGAGCTAAGACTTTCTTGCCCTGGCGTGGCTCGAGGCCACCGGGACTTTTGGCGCCTAGCCGAGCTAGGATTTTCTTGCCCTGGTGTGGCTCGAGGCCATCGGGACTTTTGGCGCCCAATCGAGCTAGGATTTTCTTCGACGATGTCATCAATCATGCACAAACTATTGGACAAATTCTCTTTATTCCTTGTTCCAAACAAATGTACATTACAGACTTCAATGATAAAACTTTCTCAAATTCTGGGCATTCTACGGCCTCAGGATCTGCTTTCCTTCCATGTCTTTGAGTTTGTATGCGCCCGTGCCAGCAACTGATGTAACCTTGTACGGATCCTCCCAGGTCGGACCTATCTTGCCGTCAAGGGGGTCCTTTGAATTAAGGAGGACCTTCTTGAGGACCAGCTCACCGGCCTAAAAGCTCCTCTGATTCACCCACCTGTTATAGAACTTTGCAAGTTGTTGTTGGTAGGATGCCAGTTTGACCAGAGCTTGCTCTCTTCTTTCCTCGATAAGGTCTAGGTCTCGAGCAATGTTGTGGTCATTATTCCCGAACTCGAAACCTTCAGTTCTGATTGTAGGCACGCCGACCTCCTGGGGGATAACTGCTTATAAGCCATAGGCCATGGAAAATGGAGTCTCCCTAGTGAAACTCCTAGAAGTTGTTCGGTAGGCCCATAGCATGGAAGGGAGTTCATTTGCCCACTTTCTTTTGGACTTCTCTAATCTTCTCTTCAGCCCTGAAAGGAGTGTTCTGTTAAGATTTCTGCTTGGCCATTGCTCTGGGGGAACGAAGGCGTTGAGAAGTAAATCTTTATCCCCATACCCGAGCAGAATGCCTTGAACAGATTGCTGTCGAATTGCTTCCCGTTGTTTGCAATTATGGCGTGTGGGATTCCAAATCTGGTAATGATGTTCTTTCACAAAAACTTCTTCGCGTCCGCATCTCTGATGTTGGCCAAGGGATCAGCCTCCACCCATTTGGAAAAATAGTCCGTAGCGACAATTAGAAACTTTATATTACCGGGTGCCTTAGGCAATGACCCAACAATATCCAGTCCCCATTGAGCAAAGGGCCATGGGCTGGTGATCGGGCTAAGCTCCTCAGCTGGTTGCCTGTGCAAGGGAGCAAATCTCTGGCACTTCTCACACTTCTGCGAATATAACTGGGCATTTTTTTGCATGTAGGGTCACCAGTAGCCTTGGTTCATTGCTCGGTGTGCCATAGACCTTCCCCCGGTGTGACCTCCGCATATCCCTTCATGAAGCTCGAACAGAAACTCTTAGACTCTGCTCGGATGGACGCATAATAGGTAGGGACCTGCGAAGGATCTTCTGTATAACTGTCCCTTGGGGGAAAGCCAAAAACGCGCAGACTTGTGTCTGATCTTGTGTTCCTCTTTTTTGTCCTATGGGAGTTGGCCATTACTGAGAAAACTAACAATAGGGTCCATCCAGCTCAGCTCATGGTCTTCTTGAATAGCACATATTTGCCGAGCTGTGGTATCAATGCTCGAGCTCTCCTGCTTCTGCACTTCCACTATCCTCTTTAGCCTGAGCTCGGTTGTAGAGGCTAGGGTTGCCAGAGCATTGGCGTGAGAGTTCCCATCTCGGTTGACCTGCTCAATTCGTACTTCTTCAAAACCTTTTATTAGCTCGAGGGAAATAGCTAGGTCGACAGCCATCCTATCATCCCTAGCGTTGTATTGCCAAGTCATTTGATTGACCACTAGCTGCGAATCACAAAAAACTTTCATGTTTCTGATGCCTAGGAGCTCGGCACTTCTAAGTCCTGCGAGTAGTGCTTCATATTCGGTTTCATTATTAGAGGCTGAGAATCCCAACCTTATTGAGTGCTCTATCACTGATCCATCGGGGGAGATGAGGACCACTCCTGCTCCAGAACCCTTCTAATTTGAAGCACCATCAGTGAATAGCCTCCACTCTTGCAGTGTTGGTGATCGGGACTTGGCGTTGGATGCCCCATTTTTGTCTCTTTCCCTTTTCTCTGTCCGGTCATCCTTCCCCCAGCTCAGGCTCGAGTGGGGTTGAGTTTGAGCTATGCTGCGTGGCCGGCTTGGAGAATTCAGCAATAAAATGTAGGAGGACTTAACCTTTAATCGTTGTTCTTGGTCAGAACTCAATATCGTACTCTCCGAGCTCCACTCCCCATTTGGCAATCCTACTAGAAAAATCAGCTCGGCGCAGTAAGGCTTTGAGAGGGTGTGCAGTTAGAACAATGATCTTGTGGGCTTGAAAATATTGTGCCAGCTTTCGAGATGCCATGATCGGGGCTAGTGCTAGCTTCTCCAAAGGCAAGTATCTGGTCTCGGTATCGAGGAAGGTGTGGCTGACATAGTAAACTGGGAGCTGTTCGGCAACATCCATTTTAAGCAGGACGGCACTAGCCGCATGTTCGGACACTGCAAGATAGATGTATAGCTCCTCCCCAAACAAGGGCTTAGAGAGAAGAGGAGCCGTGGTCAGGTATTCCTTCAGATTTTGGAGCGCTTAATCACACTCCTCCCCTTAGACAAAATTCTTGCCCTTTTTCAACAATTGAAAGAAATGATGGCATTTATCTGACGACTGACTGATGAATCTATTCAGTGCTGCTGCCATTCCAGTCAATCGCTGAATCTCCCGAACAGTCTTTGGAGGCCGTATGTTCTGGATTGCAGCTATCTGGTCGGCGTCTGCCTCGATGCCTCTTCTACTGATCAGATGCCTGAGGAACTTTCCCGATTATACGCCAAATGCACATTTTGACGCATTGAGCCCCAGCTTGTAGGATTTCAATACCTCAAACCCAGGTCGGCCAAATGGTCATGCTCTTGCTCAGTCTTCACAACCATATCATCAATGTAAACCTCAATAATCCGACCTAGCATAGGTTGGAATATTTTGGTCACCAACCTCCGATAGGTTTCCCCGATGTTCTTCAGGCCAAAGTGCATGACTTTGTAGCAATAAAGTCCTCTAGGGGTGATGAAGCTGGTTTTCTCTTGATCATCCGTGTTTAGAGCAATCTGGTGGTAACCCCTGTATGCGTCCAAGAAACTCATGGTCCCATGCCCGGCCGTCGAGTTCACCAGCTGATCAATTTTGGGAAGCGAGAAGGAATCTTTAGGGCATGCCTTGTTCAGGTCAGTGAAATCAACACAGACCCTCCACTTTTCATTTTTCTTCTTCACAACAACTGTGTTGGACAGCCACTGCGGGTACTGCACTTCTTTTATCGCTCCTGCCTCGAGCAACTTCTTCACTTCCTCGGTAACGCCTCTGTGTGCTGAGCTGAAGACCTCCTCCCGCGCTGGACAACAGATTTGTGTGTAGGGTTGACATTTAGCTTATGCTCCATTACCTCAGGATCAATGTCCGCCATCTCGTAGGGAGTCCAAGCGAAGACCTCGACGTTTGATCTAAGAAAACTTACCAGATCGGACTCATTGTGCTCGGCCATATGGGTGCCGAGCAGAAAGAGCCGATCAGGATCTTCCTCATTCAGCATGACTTTCTTTAGCGGTTCCATCACCTTCTCTGCTAGTGCTTTCCCGACGTCATAAAGGAGTGGCCTGTCTTGTACTTTCACTACACACATCTGTTTGTCGCCAGATGATCCTTCTTTACCTCGGATGACAGCCATAAAACATTGCCTGGCTGCTGCCTGATCTCCCCTGATGCACTCTACACCTCTGGCGGTTGGGAACTTCAGGACCTGATGGTAAGGCGAAGAAATGGCTTTGAGCTGATGAAGCCAAGTTCTTCCCATTATAGCATTATAAGGTGACGGGACGTCGACAACCAAGAATTCAATGTCTCTGTGCTCGGAGCCTGCCTTGATCGGCAGTGTGATCCTTCCCATTAGTAGGGTGGGCTGACCATTGAACCCGACCAGTGGGGTATGGCATTTCTGCAAGTCTACTTTCGTAAGCCCCAATTTGTAGAAGAGGTCGGCGTACATTACCTCCGCCGAGCTCCCTTGATCGACCAGGATATGCTTTACGGCATACCTCCCAATTCGGAGGGTTATAACGAGCGCGTCGTTGTGAGGGTGCTCAGCCCCCTCTAGGTCGGCTTCGGTGAAAGTTAGATCTCCGGCTAGGAATTCATTGCTCGGATACTTTCTTCTACTCGGCTCGCTATGCTCGAGCTAGGCCTGCATAATCTCGCGATGTGCCCTTTTCCGGCATTGACCCCTTGCTTCATTTACTGTCCCCGGCCCAGGGGCTGCGTGAATGACGTTAATAATTCCCATGGGCTCATCTGCCCCTCTATCTTGTTCGGCCTTAGCATGCTGTTCAGCCATGGTCTTCTCCTTGTCGATATACTGCCCGATATTTCCTGCCTTGACTTGCTCCTCCAAGAACCTTTTAAATGTTTGGCAACGGTCGGTGTAGTGTCCGTGCTCCCTATGGTATGCACACTGTTTCTTGTCATTCCGTTTGCTCGGGTTCGTGAACATCTTGGGCGGCCAGACAAACCACGACTTGTCCTTGATCTGGTTGAGGCGTTTGTGGATGGGCTCCTTGAACACTGTGTTCGCAACCTCGTACACCTCGTTCGGCCTCTGGCGCTCCTTTTCTGGATCGGGCCTCTTCCTGGCCTTCTTGTTCTCCTTCTTCTCTACCCGGTCACCCATCGGTGCTTCCCGGGCAGGCGCATCACTGCTGAGCACACCTTCAATGTCCTCCTCCACTTTGGAGTGCTACTCTATTCTCAACATCAGCTCGGCCATGCTCTGAGCAGGCCTCTTGGTCAGCAAATGTCTCAACTTGTGAGTTTTCTCTAACCCGAGCTTGAAGGACGCTACGACGAGCTGCTCGTTGCAGTAGTCTATATCATTGAAGGTCTCCCAGTATCTCCGAGCATACGACCTTAAGCTTTCGTTCTCAGCCTTCCTTAATCCGAGCAAGGAATCGATTTCCTTAGGTTGACGGTTGTTCGTAATGAACCTAGCTGCGAACAGCTCGGCGAGTTGTCTCCAGTTTCCCACTGTCCCAACTGGGAGCTTGTCAAACCAATGCAAGGCCACCTCGCCTAAGCTGGATGGAAATATCTTGCACATCAGAGCGTCATTTCTGCTCCAAAGTGCCATCATTTGCCTATAATGCCTAATATGACCCATAGGGTCAGTTTTCCCATCATATTAGTTGAACTTGGGAGTTTGAAACTTTCTTGGTAGATCAGCCCCATCCACCTCTCTCGTGAACGGGGAAGCAGATATTTGTTCCAAGGCCCTCCGAGCAGCGTCTTGGGCCGACCTCCCTATGGCCGGCTGTAGTCTCCCCTCGAGTTGGAGGTTCAACCATTGCTTGAGCTCCTCTTTCTCCTCTGCACGCCCGAGGTTTTGGCCTGCTTGCCGTTTCTGCTCATTATGGCGCTCGGCTAGCTCGTTGATGTTACTGAAGGTCTGCGTCTGCCCCTGCTTATTCCTCTTGGAGCCTGAGACACGGCTCCTTTGTGGGTCCCCATCACGTCGAAGATTCTTCACTGGGCTACGGCTCGCCCAAGCCCGAACAGCGTCCCTCCTTTCTTCTCGGGCAGACTTCTCTCGCGAGATCGCTCATACTCGGGGCTTATTGTTGGCGAACGTCGCTGGTTCATTTGAGCCCTCATATCGTGGAGCTCCCGTTGGAGTTTGTCCATCTGCTCGTTCCTCTTGTTTAGCTCGTCCTGATACCCCTCCAGGACTTGCTGTAGGTTGAAACGTGGGGGGTAGACCCCTACAGAAGGTGTTGTGTAGTTGGAACCCCTAACCTGGGTCTGTTCTCTCCTTCTGTTGAGCCTAGCTCCACCAACATGAATTTCAGAGGCTACTGGGTGTCCCCTCCTTCGATGTGTTGCATGCGATACTTCTGCGCGTGGTGCATGTGGAAAATTGAACTTAATATTTGTAAATGATATTTTAGTTTAATTTCTTTTATTTTTAACAAACAACAAATGAAATTAAACTTTTCAATTTATTAGTAGAAGAAACTTTTAGTGTATTCATGTTATCGCTTTCATAAAAAAATATGTCAATATATAAACTTTTACAATTGCATTCAATGATGTTTCAAGTTTTGAAATTGATCCGTAATAGCCTCATTATCAGGCTTTTGGCAATATCAAACTCATCTTAAGTGATAAGGAAGATTTGTAAAACAACATGACTTTGTTTATCACCACACGCTTTAGGAGATGAGTATAAATATTAAGAGATGAATTTTGCAATGTGATTGATCTTTTTATAATTTGTTTTTATTATACTGGCTCAATAAAATAATAACAATGAATAAAAAAATAAGATAATTCAGAAATAAGAGAATTAGTTAGACAAATAACAAGAACATGATTCAACGAGGAGAGATGAAAGTAAAACAAAATTTAAATAGAAAAATTTACATTTTGATTAACGTAGAATGCTTGGATAGGTTTTGAAATTTGGAGACAAAATTATTGTGTTCTTGCCTCATGATTGAGTTCAATATTTTTAATGGTGCCAATTATAGATTAGTTAATAAAATATACCATAATAAGTAATAGCCTTTTCTTTTGCCCCTTATTTGGGTCAATTGACCCAAACTACCCAAAGGGTGGAGTTGCCCTTGAAAGGCATGGAATTTCCTAACAGGTTGGAATGATTGCAACGCTTAATTAGAATTAGTAGATGAGATAGACTTGCAAGTATTCAGATGATAGTGGCATTTCAACAATACTCTGTTATTGGCACTTGCAACTGTCAGAACAGAATCACATATTTTTCCTCTGAATGGAGCTAATAATAATTCATATATTTACTGAATTGGTTTTAAGTTTGTTGGATTGATATGTTTAGATCCTTGTATATCTATTTTTATCAATACTATGGAGAAAAAAATTGGAGAAGTGGTTAGTTTACCATGGTTGTGTGAGTAATGAAATAGAGAAAAAAGAAGTCACGGTGAAGTCTTAAGTTGGAAAAGGGGAAGAAAATTACAAAAGAATGTCTGACTAAATCCACTTAGAAGAACATTTGATTTTGTAATTACATTGAGGTAGGGGTGCCTTTACTTGAAATCCAACGCAAACTTGCATAAGAGTCTAAGGATTGGCTTTCGTGGTGAGATTAAACTTTTGAAAGTTGGATAGTTCGATATGCTTTCTTTCACTTTTTTGTTTTTACAAGACTTGTGATGTTTGTGACGATGCAAGGGTGAGTACCTAGTAACGCTTCTCTCAATTCAGGGTCGTGAGAGGGATGAAGTTGTTGTATATATAAGGCTCGGTATTGTTTTCACAAATAGAGTGCTCCCAAACATGAATTGGTGTTTCTCAAGTTTGGCAGCATGAGATTTTACTGTTGCGCCAAGCAACAATCCGCCCATATGTACGTGGATGGAGTAGAGACAGTTAATGGGCCTACAATTCGTTTTTCTAGTTGATTATTTAATAATAGTGTTGCTCTAATTTCATGCTTTCCTTGCAAGGAAAATGAAAAAAACATAGCCAAATTGTAAGCGGAACGTTCGTACAATTTTTTAAATTGAAATATACACAAATGTTTCCAAAGCTGGAGGTTCTAGTGATTGACCATATCTTCAACTCGTCAGTTGTGGGTGCACAATATTAAGTTCATGGAGTACTAGATTAAATAGTGTAGTGAAAGTCTCCAACTATTTTTTCTCTCTTTTTGGGTGATTTTCTTTATGTTATTTCCTTTTTTTTAAAAAGTGTAAAATAGTTATTAAGCCAAATCTTCCTGTGTTTGTTGTTTATGGAAAACTGGAAACTAACTTTTGCTCCTAGTTTTTGTTGAGATTTTTTGAATTTCAAAAACTTTCCAACGGTTTTAAAAGCCAAGGGTTGTGTCTTTTGGTTTCGTGCCTTTTCCAAGAGGCACTTGTTTGTCTATATAAGGCATCTTCTGGCCTTGTGTTTATATACTTCAAAATACAAAAAATCTCATTTCCTTCCCCTGTTATTCTTTATATTTTATAATTTCTTTGGACAATTTCGATCATAGACGGGTTTATATTCTTTTTAGTATACGCGAACATTAAGAGGCTTGGTCGTGATTTGGGTTGAATCTTGGGATTGTAAGTTATTCTTTAAAACCTTCACGTAGGGAGAGAGACAATTATAGTCTTAGGACAGCAGAATCGTGCATCTCTTATCACAGTCAAGTTATTTTTTTTATATGCAATATATATATATATATATATATATTGTTTAATTTATTTATTTGTTTTATTTGTTAAATACAATCAATTTTATGTAACAGTTAAATAGATCAATTTTTGCAAAACGAAAAAATAATTTAGTATAACAGTTTTAAGTTCCTTCTCTTTTGCCTTTCAATTTTCATCTGATGGAATATGGTAGGAGAGTAGCACTTTTTTTTTTCCGTTTCTGGTATTCCATCTCAAAGTTTTGAAAGAAACGTTAATCCTTGCTTATTAAAAACAAAATAATAATAATTTCTGTCCTGGGTTAACTCGCGAGGGTATTGTGTTGTAGAGTCCGCAAGAAGCCATGATACCTTTTCAGATTTTGGGTGGCGAAGCTCAGATAGTTCAGGTATTAATAATACTTGTCTCCCCCTCTTCTCAAGTAAAAGAAAAAACTCTTGCGGTCGTTTTTTGTATTTCTTAGCTGTTTTTGGGTGTTTTGTTCTCATCATCAGATTATGTTGAAGCCACAAGAAAAGGTTATTGCAAAGCCTGGTAAGTTGATTTGGCATGGGGTCTTTACATATGGATTAATGTTTTCTGTAGTTGTTGCTGCATACATGGGTTGCACCTGCTTGGAGCCATTGCCAGGCTGCCACTTCTAAATACTTTAATGAGGCTGATCGTAATGAATCATGTGATAGGTATTGAACTGGATAGGTAATGAAGCTGTACAATGAACAGACATTACCGGCTAATGCATTATGGTGGACATCTCTGAACTATTTTCTTTTTTTTTTTAAGTAGACAAGTGTCTAAACCCATGCTTGACGATATGAATTGTACTATATTTATGACATCTTGCATTGTATTCTCATATGTTAACACATGAAATATTCATTGTTGTTTTTGCTTTGTCCCATTTGTTGTTGCTTATTGATCCCCTAATTATAAAATGAATCCTTAACCTTCATCTATGTCCCTTGTTTATCAAACAGGTGACCTGCATGTTGGATGAACTACTGCTTGCATTTTTCTTTATTCAGTTCTTGATGATTCAGCCGGTCTTTAACTTGGTTTTCTCTTCTTTGAAAAATATAGGCACCCCATAGGGGGCCCATACCAGGTTTCTTGTGTCTCTAATTCAGAATTTCAGCAAATTGTATGCTAACTCCGCATTGTTTGCTTTTAGCCAACAAAGATGCTTGGTTCTGTGTCCCAGGCATGTCTTGGTCAAGTCTTAGGAGTTAGGACTTGACTTTTGTTATGTAGCTGTTGGCTGCAAATATGAGTTAAATAAATATCTGGTAGTCTCATTTGGCTTAAAGGCACAGTATATTATCATAAGTTCATGAACCCATCAACATACTGTTTATAGAAACTGTTTATGATATTGTTCCTAAAAACAATACAACTCAAGCAAATTTTGTTCATATAAAAAATTTCTAACGCTACAAATGAAGTCACTCCTTATGACAGCTTTCTCCAAAGGTTCCACTAGCATTTCTTGAAATGTTATGTAAGAGCATGGTGCTACACCTTTTGTCAGCAGGGTGTAAGTACATCCTTGATTCTACAGTCATCTTGTAGGCATTTACTCTATGATCTTGTTGCTTTTTTAGACATGAGTAGGACTATCAGCTTTCTTATTGTACTGTCTTTCACTGCCATCATTGATTAGCTACGATGGTCCAGTTTTTGGACCAGGTTCTGCTCAGGTCTGATGGCGTGAGAATTGGAGCATGTAATTGGGGTTTCTTTCTATTGGATGGAAAGGACATTGCCTGAGTTTGTGATCAATATTGTAGGATATGATAAGCAGGAAATTGGATGAGTTTAGGAAAGTCTATAGTTGAGGATTGGGGAGGTTTCTAAGGATCAATATGTTCTAACCAGAGGTTGCTGGTAGAAGAACTAATTCTGTCTCCATTCTAAACCTACTTGATACTGATTTGATGGCTTACTATCTCTTACATTCTATAGCCTTTTTTATTTTTTGGTTCTTGCCAATGCAGTCATGTGTGAATTGGATTGGCCTGCAGGTTCTATGTGTTACGTGTCAGGGGCTCCATACAAATGGAAAATGTTGTCCCAGAAAATGAAGCAGGCATATGGCAGTGGCTATTTGGCAAGAGTGTGGCTAGCATAGTTCTTTTCAATACTGGTTCAAGTGATGGATTTGTTGGAATTGCTGCTCTTTTTTTTGTCAGAATTCTCCCAGTTTGTATCGTGACAAATTTCGAATTATTAGGCCTTTTTTTGGTTTATTCTGAATGCTGGGATTGGTCATGATACTGGATTATCATCAGATGTCATGTATTGTGTTCCTTGTTATGCACTTATTGATCAGAACTTATTTTATTTTTGTAGATTGATTTAGCGATGTTTGGCGGTGAACTTTCGTGCCAGGTTTAGCTGATATGCTCTCTATTTTCCTCTTGTTATGTAAGAAATTGTTTGAAATTCCCTATCGCCGCATCCCCTTATGTTTCCATTGTTGGGTCACTTGGGTTATTGTTTCTTTTCTGTGAATACTTAAACTCAGTTATATAGAGATTTTACTTCACGCCTTTTCCTCAATATCAGGTTGCTCAATTAATATATGATTTTGATAATATTGTTTTATAGCCAGATGCATTCCTTTGCTCCATCAATGATGTGAAAGTCACTAATACAGTTGATCAGAGGGCACGTAACGTTGTTGCGGGTGCAGAGGTGAAATGATGACACTGTCTTGCAACATTATGTCTTTTTGCTTAATTGCTCACTCTTTTTGATTATGCATATTTGATTTAACTGTGTTCAGTCATTTAGTGGGCAATGTTTGTGTAATTTCTTGGGGTTCTTGAGGCAGAAGATATCTGGACAGGGGCTGGCATTCGTAGTTGCTGGCTGATCTGGTAATCTTCTCCAAATTTGTTAGTTGCACATAACTCTTATTGTCTCTTGGGTACTGCCATAAAAGTTATGAAGCATGCTTCAAGACAGACCATGGCCTAATGAGTTTTATGTCACATCTCATTTTTGGGACATGATCGGCCATAAAACCACAAATCATTAACCGTGGAACACGTAACCCCACAAAAGATAATAACAAACACAATACAAGAATAGTCCAAACATAAAACCTCAGTTGAATTATATCCAAACTTTTAAACACAATCATAATAGTCCAAAAACTTAATAATATTCTAAAAATCTAATGTCATAAGCTAACAACCCACTAGTTATTTAAATAAGAAATTACACCGACTCAAAATCCTAATGGAGATCATAAAAAAAGGTGTCTCCGACAATACAAAAGTCATCTACTCTTCAAGATGCTCACCTGAAAAATGTTAACAGATGATATAAGCTTGCAGCCATATGAATGATTAAGCACACATATTAATATACGATTTTAAATCAAGGACAAAAATAAATTGATGATAAGAATCATAATTTCAAAATAAGCAGTATCACAACAATTTGCTAAAAACATTTTTATTACAACTTTTCAATCCATTTTTCAAATAGCATATAAAGAATTTGTGTCAAGGCATAACATAATCTATCTAAAAAATTCACATAATCATATCAATCAAAGTTTTTCCATACTTGCATAACTCAAGGCATGAAGTCAGTGGATCCATATATATTGCACTTAGAGGCAACATCAAGATGGCACTCATGATTATTCCCTAAGCCGACCCGATTGACATACCCCACTAGATAATTGTACAACCGTTGAAATGCTGAGAGCACTCTCCTAGTGATAAGAGTCACCACTGGAATATCCTCTGGATTTTTTAACCATGCATATTTATCTATGCGTATTTAGATCATGACATATCACCACAAGATTTCAAAACCGTTGTAAAACATGTGAAATACTTCAACAGTTATAAAACATTTAATTTCGAAGATTACATATCATACATAGATTTTTCAAATAATTTTTGGGAAAAAGATATTTTCGATAAAAATACATAACATGCAAAAGCACTCACCTTTGGTTTAAAGTAGTATACGAATCAATTGTCACCCTATATTATTTGAACATAAAAAGATCATTATTAACAATTAGTACTAAAATCAAATAAAAATATCTATATGTTACATAGCCCCGCTAGAATTTTATAAAAGCTAAATTTTCTTAAGTTATTATTATTACTTTTCGTATAATTATATTTTTATTTAGGGTAAATTTCACTAACCACCCCTGAGGTTTCTGACAAAAATGAAAATCCCCATGTGGTTTTAAAAATTGCACTAATACCCCATCAGATTTGATTTTAACATCAAAGAGACCTCAACCGTTACAATTTTCATTCAATTTAACGAAAACTACAAAACCGCCATCAGCGCTCAAAACCACCACCCCCAAACCATCCC
>JAOTRH010000026.1:4636781-4670291 GCA_034768845.1 Heliamphora exappendiculata | reverse complement strand
CTCTTGTTGACTGATATATAAACCCCCCCCCCCCCCCCCTATATTTTTGTATTTATAGGGCCTTCTTACCCCTATTCAAGTTGTAATATTTGCAATTTTCCAATTAATTTGAAAATTTTATGAATAGAAACTTAGGAGTGTACATTGTTTGAAATTTTCTTATTTCTACCGTCTCATTCATTGGAAGATCAAATGCGCATGTTAGCCTATTTTGCCTCTCCTGATCTAACTAGCATCTGGTTGAAGTTGTTATTGCAATGTTTTGTATCATCCTCCTTAGCAATCTGCCCAAATTTTAATTGTAAAGCGCTCGTGAGGAACCAAGCAAACTATAGGATTACGTCTTGATATTTTTGTGATTCCATATTTTTATATAATTTTTATAACAAGTAATGCATTGAGATATAAAAAAGTAATGCATTGAGAGAGAGAGAGAGAGAGAGAGAGAGAGAGAGAGAGGGAGAGAGAGTTTTAGGTCCAATTGTCAATTAGTTTAAAATTTAGTTTTTTTTTTGGTTTTTTGAATTTTTAGTCAAAAAATTAAATTTAGTTTAAAATATGTTATTTGGTAAATTAACTTGTAAATTAGTTTTTTTTTAAATTGTTTATTTGTGTAAAAAGTTAATTTATTTGTCTTTTGTTTAAATTAGACAGTTTTGTCTTTCTATATAATTGATAATAACAATTATATGTAGTTGATTGTGATAATAAATAAGTTATAAACAGAAAATATTATTGTGTGATAAAAGTTTAAATAGAGAATCAGTGTTTTGATTTGACTTTTTAATTTTTTAACAAACGGGTTAGGTTGATTTTTTTATGTTTTTGGTTAAAAATATTTATAAGGCTTGTGTTGCCAATTAAAGCCTAATTAGTTGGTTTATTGGTTTTGATTTTATCATGACTCAAATAAAATTATTCAAGCAACAACTTAATAAAAAATTTAATAATGTGATCCAAAATAAGTATAAAACATTTTCTTTCAACTATGTTGCATGTATAACTCTCTCTCTCTGTTTTTTGTGTGTTTACTATATTATGTGTCACACACATCACTTGGTATAATAATGGTTTTATATAAACTCTATTAATATACAGTTGAGTGTGACACACTAAAAATAATAAAAAATTGATAAGAAAATATGATAAGTGAAATATTATTTTTATTGTTTTTATTTTTACTAAAAAATAAAATAGATTTTCTTCACAAATATTTTTAGTTGTCTTCTTTCCATTTTTGAACCGAGAACACCAATAAATAATATAACATTTCTTTATTATTTTTTATTAATGCCTTTATTCTTTTCCTTCACAAATTTAGATTCAAACAATACACTTGTTAGGTCAATTTTGCTGTTTCTGCCCATAAAACAGGAAAAAATTTAAAAAAATGAAGTCTTATGTAGTGAAAATTACTTCGGATAGGATATTGTTGATTTACGTTTGTTGAGTTGTGAGAGACGTGCGTCACCAATTTTGTATGCATTATTTATTTTTATTTGTTAAAAGTATCATGTGATATTATACGCATAATATTTTAGAATTAATCAAACTAAACATTGGACACACCAATATAAGTCAAGTTTGTATTGTATTGGATTAAGGAAATAAAAGAGCTCACTAATATAGTTTTTTTATATATTTTTTAATACCATAAAATAGTAAATGAGATTATATATAACATGGTATTATTTATACTGTATTTGGTTAAAGTGAAAAAAATATGAGGTAGTAATTAAAAAATTATTTTTAATTATTAAATAAGAAGCAAAAATAATGCAACGGAGAATGATAAATTAATCTAGAGAAGGGATGTAGGGAATGGATGAAATTTCCAATTTCATGATTTTTTTACTATTTTTTATATAAAAAATTAATAGTTTAATTCGATGTAAACAACGTAATATTAGTTATTAGTTATTTGAAAAAGCTAAATTTAAAATGTTTGCCCCACATGTTTTTAGCTCAATTTGAACACCCTTAGTTTGTTTGGGAAATTAGAGCAAATAATATTTTTTTATCTCAAGTTATAAGAAAAAAAAAAAGAGAAAAAATTTATTGTGTTTTTTCCCATTTTGTTTGACTAAGTAGGGAAAAAAAGAGAAAAGAAAGTTATTTCTCCACTATTTTGTTTCGTTAACTTAAATTTTTAAAAAGAAAAGAAATTGGTTAGTGCCATTTTCTAATTTAATTGTATAATTATTATGATTTAAATTTATTTTTGAATGTTAAATTTTGGTATTATATAATTTTGGAGTATTTTTTTTTCAAATTTCTCTATTTTGAACAAATTTAAAATGTGCTTATCAAAAGAAAATTATATCTCTCCATTTTTTTCTTATTTCCCTCTTATTTAATAAACTGAACGAGTGATTAGATACGAAAAAAAATATATTTTTTAATAACTAAATCATCTTATTTAAACGGAAGTTCAACACAACAAACATGTCAGAAAAAGGATAACTTGGTATTGTTTGGAATAATTATTTATTTATTTATTTATTTTATTTATTTTTAACTTTAATGATTTTTTTTATCATTAGTCTAACTATTATACTTTTTGATTTTTTTCACGAACAAAAAAAAGTAAATTTTTGATCAAAATGTAAAAAAGAATCAAAAAAGCCAAAAATAACATAAATAAGTAGCTTATTTTAGTTTTAGTAATTTTTTTAATTTTTTAATCAATATTTTTTATTTTCCGGTTTATCTAGTAGATTCGAAAAAGTGAAAACACAATTACAAAATAAACAAATTAGAATTTTAGCCCAAAATGGGCCAAGTCAAAGATTTAATGTTTCAAGGACTCTTTGGGCCCAAGACATCCCATTCTACCCAAGACAAGTTTATTTTTTCTGGAATAATTATATGTGGTTTTGACTATATTTTATCTAAAAATAATAATAATTATAAAAATATAATCCAATCAAATGAATACCAAACTCATTTTTATATAATTAATAATAAACTCAGTAAGTACTATAAAAATAAAATAGTTTCACCCATATAAAATTATATTTAAAAATCAAATAACCAAATGAGCACAATCCAATTTTTTTGTAGCTTCAAGTCCTAAATTTTGTTCAATAATTTATAATAAAAAAATTTTAATTTCCGTTTACCTGTTTAGTTTGCAAGAAAGTTGATAAAAATTAAATTTTTAACTTTTTCACTATACATAATCTTATACTTTTTACAAAATATATTTTATAAAAAAATATTTTTCACAAAAAATATATATATTTTAAAATTCATATTTTTTACATTAACTGAACATACAAGTAAAAAAATTTATTTTTTCCTTTGCTTTCATGGTAAGCCTATGTTTAGCTTAATTTTTTGGTAAATTTTTTGCTTAAAAATATCTTTAAAAGTCTACTAATTTGACATCCGTTAACTTTTTTATATATATTTTTACATTTATTCTTTTTTAAAAAAAGTCAAAAAATTAGTTCAAACATGTACTAAGCCTGTGTGTGGATTAGTTTTTTTTTAATAATTTTTAAATTTTTTGACTTTTTTATAAAAAAGTATGTGTCAAAATATCTTAAAAAATGAGAAAAAATAAAAAAATTTAATAAATCAAATCAATTAACTTTTTTTTATGACTTTTAAGTAAAAAAAAAAAAAACTACAAAAAAAAAAAACTAGGCGCTAAATTTACAAAGCCCAAATGTTTTTCCCAACGCGGTTTGAACCCACCGCGTGTTAACTTTCCTAATTCTATGAAACAGGCACAAGTTTTTCTTTTTAAACAGGCACAAGTTAACTTTCCTACTTCCAAACGCGCACTAGTTTTTATTTTTATCCAAATAGGGCAGAAGTAGCAAATGGACGAATTCCTTTGTAACTCCACGGCTTGTTTCTCTCTCTAAATATTTCGAAACCCTAAGAACCAAACTGCGTTGCGGTCCGTTACTCGTTCGAAGATTGATCGATTATCTCACCTAAACTGTCGAGTTCGCGACGAATTTTGATTTGTAGTTTGTCACGAACTTTTATTGAGAGTTGGTGTATTCTTCTTTAGAGAATCGGCTGATTGATTTCAAGGTTTGGCTGGAAAACGCGAATCGATCCGAAGGATTGGTGGTTCTCGCTCGCCGGCTCGTCGCTCGTATCCATTCGTGAAGCTTCAAGTCGGTGTGGATTTGTCTGATTCAATCGTTCTTTTCCGCTGCGATTCGGCGTCCGAAGGAAGGGGCCTTCTCGATCGTCAACTTTATCGGCCAGATCTAACGTTATCGCTGCGACCGGTGTTCATGCAGTCTCTTCAACGACTTTTGTTTTCATCGGAGGCTTCCCGTAGTTGCGAAACCGAGGTGTCCATAGACTGTAATTTGAAAGACTCGATTCGAAGAGATTGCGGAGCGCGAAGGATTGATGATACTGCGATTTGGAGGAGTTTACGCTTTGGTTTGATCTTCTCGAGTTATTGAAGAGTTAGAAAAAAGAAAAAAGAAAAAAGAAAAAAAGAGCTGTTTTTTGTACTGTTATATGTTGTTGTTCGAGTTCAATATCAGGCCTTATTTTTATTCGGCGGCCCTTGAATTCTAAGGGATTCTTGTTTGTTTCTTAATTCTATATATTTTAGAGGAGAGGAAAAAAGAAATTTCATAAAGAAATATGGCAGTGTATTATAAGTTTAAAAGTGCAAAAGATTACGACTCAATTCCAATCGATGGTCATTTCATATCAGTTGCCAATTTGAAAGAAAAAATATTTGAATCCAAGCATTTGGGCAGGGGCACCGATTTTGACCTTGTTGTCACCAACGCCCAGACTAATGAAGGTTGGTTTGATTCTCTAGAACAAGTCGATTCTGTTTTCAAAACTTCTAATAACTTTGAATGCAATTCCTGTTTTAGTTTACGATTAACAACAATCTTTGTGTTGGGGAAAACACACTATTTGCTTCAGTTGTTCTGTCCGTAGTTTGTTCTATGTGGGGCAGGTTGGTGAACACGTTTATAAAGAAGACAACGGGTGTTCTACGGGCAACTTGTGCCCTAACACATTTAGAAGGAATTGATGTGGGAAGAGAATCATGATTGATGAATTTCATAATTGGGAAGTTCATGTTCAATATCTATGGTCAAATTGGACCATTTTGGTGAAGGGTGGAGTCTCATTGCCATGAGCGTGGGAGTGAGGGGTGAAGTTAGCCTGTTTTGGGTGTGAGGGTTGAGTCAGGCTGTTGTATGTAATAGGTGTCGCATGTAATAGGTGTCGCGCCGATAACTGGATTAATGGGTGTTTATCTTTAATCAAAATTGATTACAAACACATTTGGGGTGGCTTAATTCAATCAGTTGTATGTTTGGTTTTGTGGATAGATCTATCTGTCAGTGTTTTATAGAACGTTTTCTCTGTTTTGAAATTTCAGAGTACCTTGATGAAGCAATGTTGATTCCCAAAAATACATCTGTTTTAATTCGTCGAGTTCCTGGACGCCCTCGCATGCCCATAGTTACTGAACCAGTTGTTGAACAAGACGAGTACTATCTCAATCCTTAAATCTTTTGACCACTTAGTTGTATTTCAATTTTTTGGGTTACATTGGTTTAAATATCATCTATGTATCTCTAGCTTAACCTTGCAATGCGTCTATGATCCTGCTCATTCTGGCAGGAGGCCTTCTTTTGTCTTATTATCTGTTGTAATCCATTCAGTGGTGCTTTGTGCATCTAAAGGCCTTTTGTATGTTTTATTACCTTTTATAGTGGGGGCGAGTTCTGAGTGTCTGGTTGAGTGTGGTCTATGTATTGTTCTGCAGGCCAAAGGTGGAAACTAATAAGTCTGATGATGCTCAACCAGTGAAGAGTAGTTTCCTAGGAGCAGAGTTATCTGTCATGAATTATGTAAGCTTTAGTTTGCCCTTTTTTCTTGAAAGAGTGTGAATTTGTTGTATGATTTGGAGCCTCAGTTCTAGTCCTTGGCATAATGACCTAATCTATTGTCGGGTTTTGCAGCCTGAAGATTCAGAATGGGATGAATTTGGAAATGATTTGTATGCAATTCCTGATGTTCTACGGGTTCAGGCTAGCAATCCAATTCAGGAAGCACCCCCTACTAGTAAAATTGACGAAGACAGTAAGATCAAGGCTTTAATTGATACTCCAGCCCTGGATTGGCAGCGGTGAGATATTGTCCCATTATTATCCCTATCTAATGGGGGATGAATAGTAACTAGTTGTGGATGTGAGAATGATATTCTAGAGAACCTAATATGGTTTCCTCCTGTTGGTTTTGCAGTCAGACTTCCGATGGTTTTGGTCCTGGTAGAGGTTTTGGACGGGGTATGGGTGGAAGAATGATGGGTGGACGTGGTTTTGGTGATTCTCCAATACCTATTCTCTTTCTAATAATTTCTTATATTTGTTTATCTAGTGCATGTAGCATCATGTTGCACAGAAGATTTGATTGTTATATCTTCAGGGTCTACCCTTCCCAGACCCTGCATCCTTGTGCACTGGCCTGCCTTTCTTTAAATTGTTTCTTTTTCGTTAGTTTGATGGATCATTGCTAGCTAATCCTTATGCTTTTGGTGAGACTAGGTCGAGGTGGGCTGGAGCGGAAGACACCTCCTCAGGGCTATGTATGTCACAGGTGTAAGGTCCCAGGTATGCACATGTTTTTCATTTTCAATTTTAAATATTTAACCAGAAAAGGAAAAGGATAGCATAGTTCTTTCTTTGCTTTGGGATGTCACAGAGCTTGAAGATACTGAAGTGTCTAAATCTTTTCGTTCAGGGCATTTTATTCAGCACTGCCCTACAAATGGAGATCCTAATTATGACATCAAGAGAGTGAAACCTCCTACCGGTATTCCGAAGTCTATGTTAATGGCAACTCCAGATGGCTCATATGCATTACCAAGTGGTGCTGTTGCTGTTTTGAAGCCAAATGAGTAAGCCAATCTTGTTTCTTATTACTGTTTGAAGACTCCTTGTATGCAAGAAGATTCATTGGTTCATTGGGTTTTGTACAGGGCTGCTTTTGAAAAAGAAATTGAAGGATTGCCTTCCACTCGTTCTGTTGGTGATCTTCCACCCGAACTTCACTGTCCTTTCTGCAAAGAAGTTATGAAAGATGCAGTGCTGACAAGCAAGTGTTGTTTTAAAAGTTTTTGTGATAAATGTAAGATTCAAGTCGTTATATTTGCAATCAATGTACATTGTTTTTGTTAATTTCAATTTTCTTACTCCACCATCTGAATGTTTAGATGTTCTTTTACATCTGGCCAACTGTACATTTTGCAGAAATTACAATGGTGCTTCTTACATTTGTTGAAGTTCTATGCACAAATATAAACTAGCCTAATTACGTGTACCTGGGCCATTCTCAACAATAAACCAATGTTTGAGAAAAGTTTGTCCAACTAATTGTACATAATACAAACTTAAAAACTTACTAGACTTCATAATCCAAACCCACATCGTATACCAAATAAATGAGCCGAATTTAACTATTGCATCAATATCTTTCATAACATAATCACACCCAATAGAAAGAGTCCTTTACTGGTGAAAAGTGCCAAAAAAGAGTACAAATGATTATCCAATAAAGTCATCTTATAAGGCGAAAAAGAAAAAAAAAATCATTTACCCACAAAGGTCATTAGTATTACCATCTATGCATGAACTTAGGTAATGGTTGACTTTTTTCTTGTGAAATTCAAGATTTCACTTGATGATTCTTGAATATTTATAAGTAGTTTTTGGGATTGAAATAATCAGTTTGATGTCTTCTAGTTGTTAGTCTTGAGATTCATGCATAATAAAAAAAAATTGGTGCTTGGATTTTGATGTGGGTAAATTCCAACCATTCTTATGAGACGAGAGGGATTTGAAAGAAACAGTCCTTCTTAAATTTACTTCAACCATTGAGTCATTTAGATGAGATAGACAAATATCACATCAACCTTCCTAAATTGTAATATGGATTTCTTGTGATTTTAATTAGTCCTTGACATTTAACATTTGTGGTTAATTTTCAGGAAGGATGTATGTGAATTGACTACTTGCACTCCATTTGCTCTCTGTGCCTTCATCTTTTTTATCTTTTTTGTTTGCATGGTGAAGTCATGGTTGGCTGTCATGGAGTTTTTTGTGACCATTAATGTTTATTTGTTCAAATCTAAATTCTCTGCCTTTCTCTATATTTTCTTTGTCTGATTACCAAAGTTTACTTGCAGGTATAAGAGACCACATCATATCCAAGTCAATGTGTGTCTGTGGGGCCACAAACATACTAGCAGATGATCTTTTGCCTAACAAGACACTCAGAGACACAATCAATAGAATATTGGAGTCCAATAACAGCAGTGCAGAAAATGCTGGCAGTGTTTACCAAGTCCAAGGTTTGTAGTTCATTGATGTTTTTTTGTATGGTTTGAGTTATAACCCTTGTTTTTTTTTCACCCAATAATAATTAACTTGTTCTCTTTCAGACATGGAGTCTAAGATTCCACAGCCTAAGATGGAGGCTAAGGTTCCATCCCCTTCACTTTCTGCAGCCTCGAAGGGAGAGCAAGTGCCACTACCTCAAAATGAAGAGATACCAAAGGTTAAAGAGACTGCAGATCAGGGAAAGATTGCCAGTTCTCCTCAGAAGACTATGGAGAAAGGGAGGGCGGGAAAAGTTCCAGATGCTTCTGAAGCTACACACGATTCAATGAGTGTGAAGGAACCTGCATCACAGGGAAGTGCTCCTCTGGCTGATGAAGAAGTGCAGCAGAGGCCAGTTTCTGGCGAGGCAGGAAAGAAAAAGAAAAAGAAGAAAGCACGCTTGCCTTTGAACGGTATGTTTTTAGTTTTGCTCAATGTCCCTTGAGAAGATCTCTTAGAGAGTTAATTTGTTGGAAACGTTTTTTTTTTGGGGGGAATATAATTTATCTACCATGTTGAATTAGGCCTTTTAGCCTTCATGATGCCGACATCATTCTATTTTAATCTTGGATGCATTTCAGGTGGAGAGATGCAGTGGAAAATTTCTCAAGACCACCTTGCAGCTGAGAACTATATGATGCCTCTGGGCCCTTCGGCCTATAATCCATATTGGACTGGCATGCAACCTGGTATAGAAGGATATATGGTCCCTTATGGTGGTCCCCTCCCCTATATGGGTTATGGGCTTGGTCCTTCAGATGTTCCATTTGGTCTCTTGCCTCATGATCCATTTGGAGCACAAGGTTATATGATGCCTCCTGTTCCTCCTCAAAGGTGTGCTCGCATTTTGTATATTTATGCTCTCTCTCTCTCTCTCTCTCTCTCTCCATGTTATAACTCTCTCTCTCCATGTTATATATATATATATATCTCTCTCTCCATGTTATAGATATGGATTGGTTCTATATTACAAATATGATGAAAGAGAAAAAAATAGGAACCATGGGATGAGTTTGATTTGAGTGAGGGCAAGGCGCCTGTGCCGTCTATAAGGTTGTGCCCTATAATGTGCATGGCATTTGTGTCTGTATCTACATATAAAATGAGAGGTCAGAGAAGGATGGGGTAAATGTTGTGTATGGGTAACACGTATGTTAGGTTTGTGCAATAGGAATTGCATTTGTTTGTTGGTGAATTTCTGATTTGGATTCTTATGTTCAGACGTTCGGTTATGTTGGATGTTCTTGTCACTAGTTAGATCATAGTTTTCTGCCATTCATAGGGATCTTGCAGATTTTGGGATGGGCTTAAATGCTGGACCACCACCCATCATGAGCAGAGAGGAGTTTGAAGCTCGAAAAGCTGATCTGAGGTGGAAGCGTGAAATTGAGAGACATGCTGAAAGGTAACTATCTGGTGATTGTGTTGTCCTTGAGATTAGTTGTACACTGTCTGAGGCAATTTCATAAAATTTGGTGGTATGCCTCATTGTCTCCTTATGTGAAGTTATCTTTAGAACAACTTTATATTCAGATTCTCATTTACTTGTCCAAATGTATTCCATAGAGCGTTCATCATGTCTCTGCCCCTTCACAATATTATGAGAACTAGATAGGATATTGTCCTCTTGCTTTCTGTTGTTGGTGGTTTGTTCTGACAAGCTAATTTGTTCTATTGTGATGGCTAAGAATATACATACTAGCCGGCGAAAGCAGAGCCCTCTTGGTGAAGCAGCACTTTTTGGTGCTTGTATGTGTTTTTGAACTTTATATTGCACCAATTGACTCCCATTCTCCCCATATTCAAAGGAAGTATTTGTCGGTAACCTCAAAAGCTTTCTTGGGTTTTATGGTGCTTAAGGCCGCTGAGTTCTTTAAGTTATGCTGGGTGCGTATGGGCAATCTTTTGCTGCAGAATGTTGTTTTAGGCTAGCTTACTATTTGAGTAATGCATGAATCCTCTATTGTGGAAACGCATGTGGGATTGTGTAGCAGAAAGAGTCATATCATGCTGTATTATTTTTACCATTCCTCTCAATAATGTGATCTTCTGATGCATAGGCGTCGTTATCCTTTTTTACCTGCAACTGACGGGTATTTACATTGTTGTTTAATGTCGAGTTGGAACTAGAGTTTCGGATAATCGTTGAGTCTATTACCATTTTCCCCCACTCTTATTCCTTTTTAAAAATCATAGAACTTAAGTTCTTTTTAAAAATCATTGATGGTGGTATAGTTCTGTTGTGATTTGTGAATTGGTTTCTGTATGCTTATTCACGAGTACCAATCTATTTGCTATTGTGATCTGACTTCAGTGGTGATTTTAGTTTGTATTTGAAAATAATTGTTTCTGGATGCCTAAATCATTTGAAGCTTGTGTTCTTGCAAGGATGAATATTTCTTCTATGGTACTGTAGTTGTAGTTCAGGTTGGATATAATAGTATGTTTGGTATTTGTTTATTCAAATGGAGTTAACCGGTTACTTTCATTCTTTGCAGCAGAGAGTTCTCCAAAGATCGGGAGCTCAGTAGGGAAGTGAGCAGCAGTGGAGATGTTTCCTTGTTGAAATCAAAATTGGTATGTTTCTTTGTTGTCTCGTTTTTTTTTTTTGGCTTCATGATCTGTGTGCTTGATATAATTGTTGGTTAGAACTTAGAAGCAACAATTTCTTAGAACACTAAATTGTTTGCCTTCTTCTGTTGAAATTGAACAACCAAAAAGAGAATTTTAAATTCATACTTATTTTCTCTATTTTCTGGCTTGATGCTCCATTTGGATGCCCAAAAAAAATGTTGGGAAAGAAATGAAAATTGAATACTTTTTAACTGTCACTCCAATGTTGAGTTAATTTTTGTGTGCTTTTTTTTCCTCTTTCTCAAACTATCCAATGAAATCAATGTCTAGTGTTTTTATATTTTCTCCTGAGTGAATCAATTTGTTTAATAATTATAATTGTTCGACTTCAGAAGTCTATTCCGCAAACATCTAGTGCCGACCACCATCGCCATCGCCACCGATCTGAGAGGTCTTCACCAGAACGCGCTGTCCGTGACCCTGAACTTCCTCGCCCATCTTCCAAGAAGAAGTCAGACTACGACTACGACTACGACCATGACCATGACCACCGCGACCGAGAGGAGTACCACCGTGACCACCAGCACCACCATAGCCACCACCACCATCGCTCGGAGTCATCAGCTGCGAGATCATCCTCGGCCGCTCTAGAACCACCACCCAAGTCTACATCAGCAGATCGGAAGCAGAAGGCAAGCGTCTTCTCTCGCATAAGCTTCCCAGATGAAGAACCACCAGCAGCAACATCTAATAAGAAGCGAAAGCTCTCTTCTTCTGAGGCAGGGATCGGTAGTGCCTCTGCATCATCAGCTCACCACGGTCAGAGGGCGTCGGCAAATGGGTACCACGAAGATCACAAAACCTCATCATCGCTGAAGGCGGTGTCAAGGAGGAGCGCAGCGGCCACAACCGCCACTGATGTAGATTACGAGTCGAGCGATGATGAACGACATTTCAAGCGGAGGCCCTCGAGGTACGAGTCGTCACCATCAACAGTTGCAGCGGCAGCAGAGTACGAGGATGAAGCGAGGCATCCGAGAGGATCAAGGGAGAGGGAACATGATCGGGGCAGAGACGAGCGTGACCGCGGCGGTTACAACAAGCACAGATAGGGTTTTGTGTTAGGTATAAGCATATTGTGCTGTGGGTCAAAGCTGCTCCGCCTTCTGTGTCTCTGCGAGTGTATGTAAAATGGAAAGGCCTGATCAGTGTAATTGCGCCCCTTTGTCGTGAAAGATCCATGATACTAGCTCCGTATTTCTTTTGGTTATGTAATAATATACTCAATTCCTATTTATCCTAAATGAAAATTTGATAAATTGTTGCCATCTTCATTTCTTTTTTGTCTAACTTAATTTAGCTGTGTTACGTGCACAGACACAGATGACCGACTAAAACACAGATGTGAGTTAAAAATAAAAACTCTTAGTACTAATTCTTTTTTTGCTTTAAATTCCACTTTTTTTCTCTGTTATCTTTGATCGTGTAAAAAAATAAAGATTGTCACGTGTCCGGTAATACAAAATATCAATATGAAAAAACAGAAATGCATAAAATTATAGTCAGTACATTTAATATTGTGGTGGATGGAATTCTCCGGCCGGTTGTATTTGACCAGAGAGCTTCCTATTGGTAAAGCTCGAATGTGAGCGAATTGTAATAGTTCAGGACATTGTTATGAGAGCGCTAACCCTTTTCTTTTTGTTTATCCTTCTATTTCTAGTAAAGTAGCTTTTTCGTTCAAGACACAGAATTCTAATTTGATAATAGTTGAGAAAGGTTACCTTGATAAATGGTTCAATTACCCATTTACGGCAAACGATCATCTTAAATTCGCAATTCGTGCATGCCAATAATGTAATGATACGCCGATTGGTACTTCTGACATTTCTTGAGATGCGACAACCTAGTGGTGCACAATTTTTATTTTTTTGGCTAGCTATACTATGTCGACGCCAAATAGGCCTTTGTCGGTTCTAATTAGAGAAATTGTTCTAATCGTATTCAATATATTTGTTTTGTGGGTTCCTATTAATAACTTGATCTTTCACAAATATTAAGAGTTAATAAAGACTCATTTGAACAGAATATCTAAAAGGTCAAGTAGTTTCACTAGAGTGGTACCAAAATAAATGTGAACTCCACCTGCTTTAAATTGATTAATTTCAAAAATTTTATGTCACTTTGTTCAAATGCATTGAAGACTATTTGATTAAGATTTTTTATACCTCAAGATTATTGCATAAATTTACAACCTCTAATTTACTAAAATAAGCAAACAAAATTTTCTCAAAATCTAACTTTAAACCATCGCAAATGATTACCTACTGCAAAAGTATTCACCAACTTTAAACCATCACCTACTGCAAAAGTATTCACCAACTTTAAACCATAGTAAATGAAAAATCATTTAGTAAATTATAGAAAAGACTTAGAGTCATTTATGATATATGACTTTAACGTCATCTTTGTTTTGGTGAATTAATAGTCCGTTCGGACTATTAGTTCAGAATATAGTTTAATACCGTGTTTATTAGGCTTCCGAATTAATAGTTCGTGCAGACTAATAGTCCGAACTATTAATTCGGACTATTAATAGTTCGAATTAATAAATCGGGCAGACCGAACTATTAGTCTGCCAAATAGAAAATAATTAGTAAATGGAGGAGGTGTGGGATTAGAAAGGATCGAATTAAGGAATGAATTTAAAAATATTAAAATAAATAACATAAAATTTAACTTATTAATTTATTTAAGTTAATTTTAAAATAAATTAACTTAATACAATGGTAAATTATTATTTAGTTCGTTATTTAATCTCACTCAATTTAAATATAAAAAAATTAATTCCACTTCACTACTAATTTCATTTAATTACCAATTCTCACTCACTACTAAACTAATACAATCTAATTCGGGTTATCAAACGAGCAAGTATTTTAAGGCAAGTAATTGACAATACTAATTACATAATTACCCGTTATTGTATTTTTTTAAAATTTTACATAATTTTATATTGTTTGATAAATCGAGAGGAGGTGAAGGGTATAAATGATAACTGGAAGGAAAAAAAGAAAAAAAAGCATTAAACAAAAAGACTATAAGCATTGGAATTGCTAAAAAAATAAGTTTTTGCTTTTAAGTTGTAGTGCGTGAGATATTGACACTTTTTTTAGAGTAAAATAAATTTTTAATTAAAAATATTATATTTATTTTACTCAAAAAGTTGGAATGCTTGGCAGGCGTATAGTTTTTTTTCTTTGGAAAAGAAGTGTGAAAGAATTAGCAGGCTATGCTACATTTTAAAAGTTAATTTTCCCCGCAAAAAAATAACTTTTTAGATATGTCAAACACATCTTAAAAGTTTATTTTATTTTTAAAAAATTTTAGAGATATCAAACACTACATCTTAAAAATTAATTTTTTTTAAAAAAAAAAAACTTTTTAGAGAGGTCAATAGCAGCTTAAAGTCAGTTACCAACCTCTTTTGTTAGTGATTGTGGTACATTATTAATTTTTAGAGAGGTCAATAGCAGCTTAAAGACTATTTTCTTACTTTGTGAGAAACTTCTAAGTCTGCTACCTCAACAATTAATTCTAAGTAACCCATATAATGACAAATATTTTATTTAAATCAATATTTCAAAATTTTTCAAAATTAAGTGATGGCACATTAAATTAATTATCTGGTGTTTCGAGACTATTGAATAACTTCACAATGAAAGTAGGAGTCCGCTGTTGGCGGAGGTCAGGGCCATCGCCGCCATGAACCGTCGCAGCCGATCGATCAAGACGGCTAGCATTGTGCGCATTTCTTGTGGAAGATCGCCGATCCTACTCGGACGGAGCCAGTTCCAGAGCATTCGAAGCTGGCAGCGCAGCTCTCTGGCTAGAACCAAGGAACACAGCAGATACAAAACCAGCCGGTCGACTGAATTTGGGAAAGGAACAGACACCAAACACACCACACAAACCGAGCCGGCCAACGCCCATCCGCGGCGAACAAGACCGGTTCACGACTAGCCGAATAATAGCAATACACGAGCAGGCTGGCAATGGCGGCCCACATGGTCTTGGGGTGCGTTTCGAATGGCGAAACCGTCTTTCCCTGATACTTCAATTCGAGAAGGGTGAGGAGGATCGGAACGAGAATGGCGAGGAGGCGGAGGCGGAGGCGGCTGTAGGAAGTAGTTTTGTAGGACGCAGTTTCTGCTCGCGTCGACGAAGGCAACAATATTGATGCCGGGTTGGGAACTCCCGCCTGTACTTGCAGCCATGTTGAGGTCACAGGAGCTTCCTTTAGGATTGGTTTTATAGAGATCATAGATGGGAATCATAGGATAAAGAACTTTCGTGGGAATGAGCCAACCCAAGAAATATATATATATGACCACTTTCGTGAGAATGAGCCAACCAGCCAACCCAATAAATATATATATATAACTTATTGGCTTATTTTGGTTTTTTTTTTTTATTTTTTTTAAATTTTTTATTAAAAAAATTTATTTTTTCAATTCGTCGATGAAAGAAGTTGAAAAATATAATTATTTAACTAAATAATTAAAATATTTTACTAAAAATAAAAATAAACTAAATAAAATAAGTAAATAAACAATTATCCTATTGGCTCCACATATTCATGGATTCGTCCACCCTTGTGAAGAGTTTGCGCTCTATTACGTGATGCATATATAAACTTATATGTAGCATGGCTAAAATTGAAAACATGTACATTATTTGTATTTAAGACGGCGCATTGCTTTAAGCTGATTTTAAGCTTGTTTGTAATAGGCATTTTTTGCAGCTTTATCTTCCATGTACAAAAACTATAATGCCTTTTGTCATGTTGGGATTTTTAGGCTCAAATTCTCAAAAAATAAGTCCAACTGATTTTTAGTAACCAAACAAAAATTCACATTAGCTTCAATCCACAAAAACAAATACAAAAAACCAAGAACACAATATATCACATGCTTTGGCTAACTTCTTACCTCAATGGGAGAGAAGAAACAATCAATTATACTCAAAATACGGATTACAAGTCTCACTCTCTACCACACAATGTATCTGTGGCATCAAACTGAGCCAATCTGTGTCTCTCTATACTCTCATTAGTCGCTAACCTGAACCTCTCTGAGTATTAGACGGCTATAAAAGCTTTTAGTTTCGTTCGTAGATTTCTATAATTCATAAAACCCTTATATATTAAGCCTCTTAGGTCAAACCCTTATATATAACTTATTAGCTTATTTTGATTTTTTTAAAAAATTTTTAAAATTTTTTATTTAAAAAATTTATTTTTTCGATTCGTCTCGATGAAAGAAATTAAAAAATATAATTATTTAACTAAATAATTAAAATATTTTACTAAAAATAAAAATAAATTAAATAAATTAAATAAATAAACAATTATCCTAAGCAGCCATAGTTAGTTTCTTGACTTTTAAAAGTGTTGATTAATTTTTTACTTAAAATTTTAAATTTAAAAAAATAACACTTTTCAACAAAACGATCATTGACTTTAATGAATATGTAATCATTACCCTTTTAACTGAAACAATAGAACATTCATTAAATTCCTTAATTTATTACTTTTTCCATCAAAAAATGAGTGTTTTTTATCATAATTTTTTTCATAGCAGAACTATTTACCGATTCTTAGAGAAAATGTGTTGAATTAGCAAAAATAATTAGAAGCTTTCAATTGATCCTTTTTGAAGAATTAAATAGTCTTTTTGAATATGCCTTTTATTTTATAGGTACTGTAAAAATTATGAACTTAAAAATAGAAAGCAATTATTTCACTAACTTAGAGAATAAGTTAGGTGTTATATATTTTAAAGTTTAAAAATAGCATTTCATTTTTATCATCAATCTAGAAAACATTTTTCAATTACTTTTGTATATTTTAATTGTATAGAATCTAGAAATGCATAAGTCAAATTTTTTTTTAAAATATAATGTAATGATATCTAATAAATACAAAATTTTTATTTATATTTTGATCTTAATATTAATATATTACAAATAATAAATTATAATAATAGTGGTATGATTTTTTTAATAATTAATTGCTAAATTACGTGTTTAAGGATGTCAATGAAGTAATTAGATTTGTAATGTCGGATTTTTATTTAGTATCTTATGTTTGGGCCTATTTGGAACTACAAGGTAACGAGAGGCATGAAGCCCAAGTTGAAGCCCAAACCTCTTCTCCTCTTATAAGAAACCCTAATCAAGTTTCTCAACAAACGCCTTAGACTGGTACGGAATCTGCGAGTGGCAGCTGTGATCCATGGGTACTCTCTCTCTCTCTCTCTCTCTCTCTGTGCGCTCGTGTGTGTGAGCGCGGGCGCGGGCGCGGGCGCAGTTATGAGATCTAGTCTTTCGACATCATTTATGTGTTTTGCTGACTGATTCATTTGATCTGAAATTTTGAATTTATATTCACTTTTGAATCGTGCTTTACGGTATACACGTTTTAGCTCTGTATTTTTGAATCTGTTCATTCAAACACATATATGATGTTTCTGATCTGTGTTTTTGGGTGAGGAATAGGGGCTTACACTTATGTATCGGAGCTATGGAGGAAGAAGCAATCAGATGTGATGAGGTTCTTGCTGAGGGTAAGGTGCTGGGAGTACCGCCAGCTTTCTTCCATTGTTCGGGTCACTCGCCCTACTCGCCCTGACAAGGCTCGCCGTTTGGGCTACAGGGCTAAGCAGGTAATGAATGGTCGTGTATACTCGGTACGCTCTGTATACACAACACATCACATGCGTATATAAACTTAAACATCTGTATAAATTTGGGGGTATCCACTTTGGAAATGTTTACAGTCCGTTTGGAAATCCAGGAGATAAAAGGGAAAGAAATATTGCTTGTGTAATGAAAGAAAAGAAAAAAAGTGAAATGGTTGTGTTCTCTCTTCAACTTGTTTGGATAACCGGGAGAGAAAAGATGATCGTTGCTCTCCTATCTTGTATAGTTAGTTTACATATTAGAAAAGAAAAGAAAGTTCTTACATAATTTTACTAAACTAGCCCCATTTTAAACTAATAGAACTTAATTCATTTGTTTTTAGAGGGAATGGTTATAATAAAACACTAGCATTTAAGAAGCTTTTTTTTTCTCTCCAAATCTCCATTCTTTTTCATTTCTCTTCGTTTCTCTCTTTAGTTATTAAAACAAGTGATTGAAGTAATATATAATCATTCCTTTTCTTTTCATTCCAAAACACCTAATCCAAACTAGCTGTTAATGTTTTGGTTTAATGGTTCTTGTGGAGCCTGTTTTTTAATTGCATTTCATCTGATTTATTGGGTTGATTGCAAGTCTCTGTGATCAAAGTTAGTGCTAAAGTTTTATTCTCTTTAATTATCATATATAGAGGACCAGTGATTGCCAAAATATATAGTAGTAACAGTATAAAACTAGACTGCACATATTTGGGTGTCAATTTCAATATTGAGATGTATTTCACAGAATTGCACATTTAAGTGCTATATTGCCATCCTTTGTTCATTAGTTGTTCATTAGGATGCTGCTTTTGGAAATGGTGCTCACATTTGACTTCTACTAGCAACCATTGAACACATGATTCATGTGCTATTCTATCACTTTGCACATATATGAAGAAAATACAGTATATTAGCAGCATCTTAAGCCTATCAAGCATATAAATTGTGCTTAAAGCTTTTCATGCAAGTCTGAGCCAAGTTGAAGTATGGTAAAAGATGCAAGTAATTGAGGAAAGTTTTGGCAGGTCGGCTTAGAGAGTCAAACGTAGGCACACAATAAAATAACCTATCTAGAGTCTCTACGTAAGAACAGAGTCATGCAAATGGCCACAAATTAGTGGGATAATCAAACATCCTACTGTGTTGCATCTGTTCATGCATGCTTAATATGTGAAGGCAGCACCCTATTTTGTGTGAATCAAAATTTGAGACTGTTTTAATGCTTCAAAATCTTATATTTGGAATGAAATATTTTTGCAGTTCCATTCCATATTTGTAAGAGCCAGTTCACTTATTCATTCCAGAAAGATGAAAATTCCAATCAAACTATATGAAATAAAATAATGTACCATTGCATATTTGGAAACATTTGTTTTTTAATGTTGGCATTGAATCCAATGCTTCATGGTTTCATGCTATTGGGGATTGACCAGCTTGATCGGAAAAATGATGAACTTACCCTTCCTCTTATTCTGTTCTTCACATGATGCTTTGCCTATTGAAGAAATTGCATAATGTTCTTGGCTGTTTTATGATTTTCTGATATGTCACTCTCTCTTATTCCAGTCTATAAGTTGATGCCAAGCCATACCACCAAGTTGCATAGAAAATCTGCTTGGCATAAGCACATTAAGTTCTAATTACGTTGTAATTTAGTGTCCTTATAGATGAATGGAGTTGTGTGATCTTGGCACTTGGTGTGAATATTGATGCATAGCTGTGTGTCCAATCTATGGACATGTGATATGCTATAAAGATCTCACCCCTCTTTTTATATATTGGCATGCGCGCACGTGTGTGTGATTTGACCACCATAGTATTGACATTCAACTAGGCAACTGTTATTGTGGATGCTACATTTTCTTGGCGAGGTACAATGAAGTATTAATGTAAATACATGTTTCAGCCAAATAATACCAACCTAAGCCTTGTCCCCATTAATTGTGATCATCCCCATGAATTCCATTTGCACTAGATTAAATAAATCCACATAGTCTTTAAGTATAATAACCCATGCCAATTTTAAGTCATTCCCTCCCTAGCATTTCCACTTATAGTAGTCGTGTTACTCATAGTTGGATAGTTGCATCTACCTGTCATCTATATGATGACGACCAACTATCGTTCTACCTTTATAGTGGTTATATCACTTTCTTCATTATACATGACTAAACTATCTACCAGTCTCATGTTTTCTGACAGTTTTCTGAGAATGAAAGAGCCAAGTTAAGTAACATTGCATGCATGATATTCCCATTTTACTTGCTCATTCCTTGGGCAGCTCATCGTTTCATGCTGTTGTCACTACAGCCCTTACTGTGACATTGACACTGATACATGCATGGCCTAAAACAATAGTGAACTTTTTGTAGGGTTATGTGATCTACCGTGTCCGCGTCAGGAGAGGCGGTCGCAAGAGGCCTGTTCCCAAGGGTATTGTGTATGGTAAGCCTACAAACCAGGGTGTTACTCAACTGAAGTTTCAGCGCAGCAAGAGGTCAGTTGCAGAGGAGCGAGCTGGTCGAAAGTTGGGTAGCCTTAAGGTTTTGAACTCTTACTGGACCAATGAGGTTTGTGGTTTCCTTCAATCCCTTTGCTCTTCCTGCAGTCTTCATGTCAGACATCTTGTGTTCACCAAGCGTCGTTTGATTAGCAAGATAGTCCTGGAAAATGCATGAAAGAGAATTTTTTTTAAAAACTTTTCTAGAGTTTGATTAGCAAGCAAGTCCAAAAAAGCGACGGAACGAATTTTCTTGAACTCTTGCTGGACCAATGAGGTTTGTGGTTTCCTTCAATCCCTTGCTCATCCTGCAGTTTCACGACAGACATCTTGTGTTCACCAAGGGTCCATTTGATTAGCAAGATCGTGATGGAAAATGCAAGAAAGAGAATTTCTTTTAAAAAACTTCTCTAGAGTTTGATTAGCAAGCAAGTCCAAAAAATTGATGGATCGAATTTTCTTGTACAACTTTTTTGAACTTACAAACCTAGTTTTTGGTTTCCCTCTTCAAGGAAAACTTATTATTTTTCATGAAAGTGGGGACTAATTATCTTACTTTTCAAATTTGCTCATAGTTTCTGCCAATATTTTATTTTTGTTTCAAATGTACAAGGGAAATTTAGATAAATAAATAAAAATTCTTGCAAGTTTTATGTTTATCGAAATTTTTAGTTCATTTTCTTGCGAAATTTGATTCTAATCAAATTGATGCAAGGAAATTTTATTTTGTTTTCTTATTTTACATTTCACTTTCTATCATTTTCACTTTCCTCTTTTTTTTTTCCGTTTTAATCAAACAGATCCTAAGTGGTCCATTCGTGCTCCAATTGTCTTGATGTAGGATTCAACTTACAAGTACTTTGAGGTAATCCTTGTTGATCCTGCACATACTGATATTCGTAAGGACCCAAGAATCAACTGGATATGCAACCCTGTCCATAAGCATAGAGAGCTCCGTGGGCTCACTTCTGCAGGAAAGAAATACAGAGGTCTGCGTGGTAAGGGACATTTGCACCACAAGGCACGCCCGTCTCGACGGGCAACCTGGAAGAGGAACAACACCCTCTCGCTCCGTCGCTACCGTTGATTTTGCTGAAATTGCTTGGTGTTTGGGGACTTTTTTTGGGGTTTGGTTTGTAAGGCCATGTTTTGTGCTACCTTTATTGGAATTTTCGTTTATGAGAAATCAGAAATCCGAACTATTCTCTGGCTTCAGGGTTTGAACTGAGTTATTAAATCACTTCAAATTGTGTGTTGCAATTTGTCAATTTGTTTTTAAAATATCATTTGACATGAATTTTCCAAATTTTTTTGGAAGAATATGTTAGAATTGCACTTGTGTTAAGCTTGATCTCATTGTTGGCAAGGTTTATTTTTTAGTAGTGATTCGGTATTAAAAGAAAATTGGGATGGAAAAAACTTTTCGTAAATCTCATCAGATGAAATTTCTTTTGGCCTCAACTTTATAGGCACATATTTTAAATATTCTCTTCCAGTTTTGTTACTTGTGAGTACTCTATAATCCTAAAAAACCTGGTGCTCTGTTTGATAGATATTTTTATTGAACTTGTTCTGTTTGATAGATTGAAATGGAAAGTTTTATTACGAGACTCTGGGAAGAGACTTATCATTGGTACTCTATAATCCTAAAAAAACCTGGTGTTCTGTCTGATAGATATTCTTGTTGAACTTGTTCTGTTTGATAGATTGAAACGGAAAGTCATATTACGAGATTCTGTTTGTGAAGACTTACCTGTTTTAAGTATCAACCAATACAAGGGCCAGAGACCAAAGAGATCTTCCAGGGAATTCATCAGATTCAGTTCCCGATTTCCTGATTGGTAACTAAAGGTTTTTTTTGGTTTTTAGTTAAAAAACTGAAATGAAAACAAAACAAGTCTTTTTAAACTGACAAGGTAAGTTGTTTGGTAATATAATTATCTAACTTTTTATATTAAAGTAATAATATTATCCTTCATTAATATGTATTAGAAATAACTTGTAATATATAAAGACTACTTTACTTTTCATTAAGATGTGATATGTATTAGAATCCAAAAAAAAAAAACAACTTATTAATTTTTAATTTTTTTAGACGAGAGAATAAATTACTTGCAGTTATGTTTTTAAGCTAAAACGTTAGTTTTAAGTTACTTTATCAATCATGGCTTCAGTGATTGCTATGATAACATGGTGTCAAATATCAATTTTATTTTCTGTATGGCTCAATGTTTGTCTTTTTAATCTACTCTTCGCTCCTTCTAGCTGTCTTTTTTATCCCGAAGAAGGAAGCAAACACCACCTTCGGTGGGAATCAATTTGAGTGTTCAGCTTAAGAAGCCCTATGACAATGAAACATGCACTTCCCTCTGAAATCTTCTCTGAAGTGAAAGTTCTGAATATCCAATTTACCAGGTAGTAGAGATTGGATTCCCTCTCCAAAAGGGACTGTCTCGTATATGTACATAACAGCCACAAGAGGAACATGCTATTGATGGCTTGTTCCATAACTCTAGAGGCTTCCATTTGTATAGCTCTCTTTGAGATTCTGCAATGCTTCGCGGATTGAATCTTCGTCTTGGCTGGAGTATTTTAAGCACATCAGCCGCTGAGCAACACGGTAAACCATCTGGATGTCATGATATTGCAGGTAGTTCACTCCCATTCTCTTCACTTCCTGTACAATGGGAAGAAAACATTAGAAAAAACAACCGATAAGAGGCCTCGGGTATCCTCTCACAATGATGTGTTGCCATAATGGGGAAGTGAATGTGGATTGTGGTGTCCGATCCATGCCATAGGAATATCACCTTGTCTTTTATCCTTGCTGTGATGGTTTTGGCAGTTTCAATGACCGAGCTAGGCAGACCAGCCACCCCCGCTAACAGAAGCCCGTAGTGTGGTACACGTCGTGGTCCATCCATGAGTTGGAACTGTTTAATTTGAATTTGTTGTCAAAAGATGCTTCTCTATGGAGTGAATTTTCTCTTCAAAAGAAACTCAGAAATATCACCTTGAAATCCAAGCGATTGCTTTTGATGTCAACATGGAAGTGAAGAACTTTGACATTCGGGTAGATGGTAGCTAATTCTGATAGATTTTCCATGTGGGTAGCAAATATGGTATACCTGAAGATCAACCATGAAGATGTGTCATGCTTGGTTTTCTTGTTCAGCTTTCATCAGAAACTTCCCAAGTACAGATACGAGGGCAGAAGCTGGAACAGACTCCCCAAAGAATGGTGAAGAAAACCAGTACAATAAGACATCAATATGATATGAGCGACGAGAATGGAAACCACCGAGTCTAAGTCGAACCATGTCCCCCGAGAGTTGTCATCCCAAAAAGTAGTGCTTAACCTCATCAATATCCTCCATCCCAAAAAGTAGTGCTTAACCTCATCACTATCCTCCATCCTATCAATAACCGTTGCCTAACACTGCAGAAATTCCAGGTAACAAAGCCTACAAGGATTTTAGGTTGTCCATACAGTGCTTGCCAGGTCATGGCAATAATGCTAGTTGATCAGCCTGGCCTAAGAATTACCGACTGCTGGGATGCAATTATTTGATAGAAACTATTACAGTCCGCATCGTAGACTTTCAGGCCCCATTTGATTTACCAGATTAATAATGACGGAACGGAATATATAATCTCATAGAATAAGTAATTCTAAAGGACTGGTGTTAAGGGGATTATTAAAACCACATTCTCTTAAGTATTGTATATCTAACATTTTGTTGGATTAATTATTTAATTGATACATAATCATTTCATCACTTTTTGCCTTCAAACAACGGAGATGCAATCTCATGAGACATAATCCAAGCATACATTAATCCAGCCAATCAAACATGCCCTCGGTGTACAATGTACATAAATGGCACTCAATAAGACAACAAAACAGACTCCAAAATGCCTATTGATGCACAAGACTAAGAACTAAGATCATAGTACTAAATAACTAAAAATTTGTGTTCATCACTGAAAGTTTGAAGACTTCAACTGATGCCATGCAATGATTTTAGGCATTTGATAGTGCTTGGTTCCTAATGCATCTTTTGTTTTGTTTTTTTTACGGGTAAGATCTAATACAACAACATTTTGTTTAAATATATATTTTTGAAAGGTTTCATAGGTGGCCAGTATTGGATTAACTTTTGCGACTAGTTTATCTGCTAAAATGGTTTTACACGGTCGAAATCATCAGCTTCTATAACCTATCATCATGATTCTAAATCTATTTTTGTATTGTATACATACGGAGAAAAATATCACCGCCACTACTAATTCTTCTCTGTGCGCATGTAGTTTATTATTTTATTTAGTTTTGCAAAACCAATATTTAAAAAGCTTTTGACTACTGTAACTGAAGAATGGCAAAAGGACAGAGGTCAAGAAGTTACACTTTGAGTGGTAAAAGATGCTCGCAGCAGCTCCATGCAATAGCAAATCCATCAGAGGAAGAAGTGGCCCTTCCCAGTTCATCCATAACAACCAGACTCCTGTGACCAGCACAGAACTCCAGTACAGTGCATTTTTTTAATGAGACCAATGCATATTCCAACGCCGAGAACAATTGTAATATACGTACCTTTGGGAGACATTCTGCATGATAAAAGCCGTTTCTTTCATCTCTGTCATAAACTGTAAAATACAGAGCATTTTTAGAACAAAATGATACTTCTCCTACATCAATTCCTAAAAAAATAAATAAAATGGCAAATGTCAAAGTAGATAACCTGGTATTCTACCTATCAAGTACCGCCCCCACCCCCGCCCCCCAACGAAAAAAGAAAAGAAAAATAATATATTGTAATAACTTTTAGAAGGAATTGGATCCTTTATATGTCCTCAACAACAATTTATTTGTACAGTAACCAATACAACGGGTAAAAAGTAAAGAATTCCCCCTGATAGAGACTGGTAAGTGTGAGACAAGCAGAGTATATCATCAGGCAAAGAAATTTGAAATACATTGACAATGCATGGGAATGGGTCAGTCCAGTCTGATGATTATTTATTTTTTAACTATTTCATCCTAGTAATATAATTTTATGTTGAAGAATCAATCCAATCATTCAAGTTGCTCCATTATTTTATTTTTATAAACTTAGACATACTAATATGTTTTTGCATTTGTGCAGAAAGCTCTAACCCTGAGGTGTCTATTTTACTTTAGCTTGCACCAAATCAATATGAAGTCCAGAACCTCCAAAAAGTATGTAACAGAAATTTTCAGAAAAACTGGCAACTCAAAGACAGCCTATAGGCTACAAGCCTATTTGGCTTAGTTTTGAGTTATGACGACCCTAGTCTTCATTTTGGTGAAGAGAGCAAAAGGGAATCATCATTCCTACATAAAAGGACCTCATAAAAACACAACTCATTTCAAATAGTTGGTAGCCTTCTAGCCTGTCATCACCCTGTTTCATGTATTTCCAATACAAGCACCCTTACAATAGAATCACTTCAATGTCCTTGCGCTTATTACTTTTACCCATGTTTATAGTAACAAGAACAACCATGCATCCAGTGCAGACTGACCCAGATCTTTTATAATTTAGTACTATTTACATCTTTGGAAATATTAATTAATCAGATACGCCAGTAAATATTTTTCCTCAAAGTCTCACATTTTAGCGATTCATGCCTTTATATGCTAATGTTACCTCAATCAAAAGGACCAAATATGTTGCATATGCTGTAGCTTCCCTGGTAACCTTCAGGCGCTGTGGAGTTTCATTGGAGTTACAGGTTCCACAGTGTCGATGGAGAATCCTATTCTTCTCAACATCAGGAAGAACTAGACCAAACCTAATCCACAAAATTAGGTGGGATAAGGAGCTGTCAACCAACTCTTACTCAACTAGTATAAAATTCTTCTGTCTGCCAACATTTACCTATCTCTTTCAGCTAACCTACCTTAAGGCTCTTATTCAAAGATGAATTCCACTAAGGACACTTTTTCCCAACCTAAACTCTCTAGTCGATTTGGCCAAAAGTGGAAGTTTGTTTTCCTTACAAGCTCGTACTTTGATTCCCCTTGGAAAAACACATATTCCCAAATCTCTGTAGAATAACCATATACCTTCTTTAATAGAATCCATTCCAACAACAAAAGATCCACCAGATACACAAGAACTCTGTTATAATGGAACCCCTCATACAAGTACAAACTGCCAATGTTTTATTTCCACAATCAAAAACACCAAAAATCCTCAAGCATTGCCATTTCCCACAACCAAATTTCCCAAAATAACCATCACAAACCTTGACCATGCCTTTACACACCCCTAAAATAAGAAAGAATAATACAATAGCTATTTTCACTTGCCACAACACGTTAAAAAAGTGCCATACTCTTTCCCTATTAAAGTTTCAAATGCATACCATATCACTGCATTCAAGATCGCACATATAAGCTTATTTGTGCTGTTGCGAACCTTGACCAAAACCTCAAGATGATATTTGGGAGAGCTAATCCCCCTAGAAACCAAGTCATTTCCTTGCCAACACTTATTACTGCCATTGCTATTATTTGATAAGACAGCCAGAATACACTTTGTTCGTTAAGAAGCCGTCAACTAGTCAATGGAGCTAAGAAAGCTGGTGGAATGAACAAACTATAGTTCTTATTCAGGAAAGAGCATGACTCAACTCAGGCCACAACACATAAATTTAATATATCCTAAACCAACATGATCTCGAACCATCTAGGATTGACACTATTCAATTTTATGGTCTAAAAAATGACTACACGTCTATAGGCATTCATATAAAAGTTATATCCTTTAAACACTAAGTTAGAAATTATACCGTGCTAGAGTTTGATTCAAGATTGTCCACAGTCCCCATTCTTGTAAATATACGATCAACTACTCTTATAGTTGCGAAGCGGGCAGGAATATAACAACCAATCTGAGCAAGGATGACTATCAGACACACTTGTTGAAGATAAGTGCTTTTTCCACACCTGAAGGAAGAAAAGAATATTTTGCCCAAGTTAGAAGGAAAATGAAATAGAAGGCAAAGAGACACAAGAAAAGGCCTGAAGTAGAAGGAATAAGCACTTGAAGTTCTGAAACTTTAAACTAGAACATTTCCAGGAACTGGAGCTTTATTTTATGAGCAACATACATTCCTAAACAAAGTTTTCTCAAATATGGGGAAATGAAGGGAAAACAATATTCCTAGAAGATTTGCTAAAACTAAAGTTGTTTGGCAAGAAAAACATAATAACAACTTAGTACATCAGTCATTGAACTCGTTCACAACCCAAATGTACTCATTAATTAAGTAGACAACAAAAACAAGAACTAGTTTTTTAGCCTGCACTAAGTAAAATAAATTATAGGTATCAAAATATAATAAAATAGAAAGCTCAATGGGTTTAGTTTTAGGTTTATTTAGTTTGGTTAACTAGTAATGTTGATAAAAAGGTATCAGTTTTCTTATAACTCTCTTTTTTGGACAGCCGATAACTTTGATCCTTGGAGTCCACGCCAAACTCCAAAAAAGGGCACAAATTATCATTTAAGTCAAGATCATTTTCATAATTAATTTTTATATAATGAATTAAATATAATTTTAACTGTAGGCTATAAAAATTGTTAGCACTTACAACAATCACATCAACACTAAATTTAAACTTATTGAAAATATCAACTACTGAATCAAGTGCAATGAAAACTAATCTATTACTGTTATAAATATTTAGTAAAAAGGAAATGACGTTAGACAGCCAACAAGCTGGTTTAGGTTCATCTGTTCGTGAGATTGAAAATCAACTGAAACCTATTAAAGATCATTGAATGGGAAAAACTTTTTGGTATTCTTTATACACATAAACATACTTGATTGTGCTAAAGTAATTTCCCATCTCTATTGAAACAACGAATATAGCTGATTAGTTTCATCATTAAGATGAAGTAAACATTACAACACTAACACTAGTTGCCAATTCGAAATAATTGGCACTTATATCCTCATATTCTATCATCTTCTTGTTTCTTTCAGAACCCCAATAAAAAATCCTTTTACTTTCTCTAAAGTTGCCCCAAACAGTAGGACAAAAATGAAATTTACTTTCTTGTTTCCTAAAACTACTTAATAGCTCAATAAATGAATAAAGTAAAGCTGACCATCTGACAAAATGTAAAAAGTTGAAGATCAACCAAAAACAGTAAGGCATACCATGAAACAATTTGGGGCAAAGATGCATTGTCTCCAGGCAAAAAAACACAGTCACCTCCGGAGGTTTTGTGGAAGACCACCTTTATGTTGTGTCGGGTAACTTAAAACCATTTCTAGGGCAAGCTCTATTATTGTATTCAAGAAACCATCTCTTAATTTTGCTAATCTTTTTTAATATTCCCAAGTTAAAAGAAACATGTTGCAAGGACTGGTTGAAGTGGAAGTTGGAGGTGAGCTTTTCTTAGATCACAATCTCCACTGCTTATAATGATACAACTAGTAAAAACTAACAAGGTGAATAGGGAAATGTTTTAGTAGTTACTTTCAAGTCAGATTGGCTCAAGATTTCTCTAATTTTTTGAACGTCAACTACTAAAGTTCAAATGAAATGCAAAGCTAGAATTTGGTGTAATTGATGATGAAACTCATTATCCAGCACATAAGAACATATTCAAATATACATTGAGGATACCATAGCAAAAATTCTTGTGCCATACAGCCCTAGTCCCTGAGGCAGCCTAGTTTAATATTGAGAGAACACATTAAACATTAAAATTGTTCTCTTTTAAGGTAATCATTTACAGGATATACGCTTTCCTTGCTAATTGGCCCACAAATAGTCACAAATGCCTCAGAAAGTTGGGCAGCCTTCAGGCGTAAGGCTTAAATTTAATAACAAATACATTCCAAAAAGGAAAACCTACACGATAGCATGTCTTACATGTTTGGACCCATGACAATTATCATGTTTGATGCTTCTGAAAGGAAGCTATTGTTGGGCTGCCAAAAAGAAGAATAAACACAAGCTTCTTAATGCGTTTTTAACATTGTAAATGTCAAAGGTCGTAAATTTCTTGCTTGAACATTATCTTCAAACACAATCAAACAGATCAGAAGAAAATGAAACATACAACGAAGTCATTGTGTATGCTTTCCAGGATAGGGTGTCTTCCAGCATCAATTGCCAATGGACCATTATCTACCAATAACATGATAGATCAGGCGTTCATCCTCTACTATTCTTATGAGCCCGTATTAAGAGCAATAATCAAAACAGTACCTGTAAATTGAGGTCTAACATATTGATCAACAGGCTTAGTGGATATTGTATGAGCAAATGAGTTCACAATCATATCCAGAAGGCATAAGACCTCAGCAAGCAGGGTGAGCACAGAGACATCCTCCCTTATGGTGTCAACTAGTTCTGCATCCATGCAAGAAAAGGACCACAAATTCATAAATGCGTGCCTGTGAAGTTTGTGTTGATTCAAAGCGACACATTTAATATGCGCAAAAGGCGAAAAAGAATGAAGTGCACATCGACGATTCTACTAATGTTTTGTTACAAAATTCTTGTCCAAATATGAGTGAGGCTGTTTATGTCATTGCACTACCCTTTGGCAGCCAAACTCATGCAACAGAAATCCACCTTTTAACCTCCCAGCTTATGTATGCTCTTATTAGCACATCTCCATTCAGATGATGATGGTTAACTGCATCCCATGTGGAAACCTAGTCAACTTAGGTTTACCTAGCAAGTAACGTTTCCTAGATAGTCACTTGATTACGACAAAACATAGAGGTCCACAGTGAAGTTCATGTTCCCAAAGCTGATATGCAGCTAAGAGTCAAAGGAATCAATATACTCCAGCAACAGATCATATTGACAGAAACATGCATAACACTTTCAAGTTTAGTCCAACCTTCCAGGCAAAGTTCTGTCCGTCTATAGCATTCAGTAGCTGCAGACTTGTTCCTCACATTTAACTGCAGATTTCATAAATACACATTTACATTAGTATGCAATGCCAACGACCGTAACATCATCGAGGGTAAAGCAATAGAAGTCTATCTCAAAGTATGTAGTGTCATAGCAAAAGAATGAACCATCCAATAGTCTCAAACTCTCAGTAGTTTCCATCTCTAATCATAGACTGACACTGAGTATGAAAAATATAAAAATTAATAACAGCAATACTCACAGAAGCAAGTTCCAGAGTTGAACAATGTATGTTGTTGCCGTGTTTCATAACCTGATTTGTCCCAACACCGCATTAATTAAGCAAAAGTCACTTGACGAGATCTATTTTTAAAATAGCAAAAATTATCTCCTTTATGACCTGAATGAACTTGCTTGGAAGCTTTCCTTGTATGTCCTTCTGTGGAATGCTAAAGTAAAATCCCTGCCTCTTATTAAATGGGATTTTCAAATTTGGCAGCTTGAAATCTTCACGATATTTGTTGGCGAGGTTGTGTATAGCTGTAAATTCAATGTTGATTGGGGTGCAGGAACAAAAACATATCTGCCCATACAGTGTGGGTGGGATATGATGAACTAGTTAGTAGATTACCTTCACTGGTGTCACAAAATGACCTCCTTGCAATATCCAGAAGTCCATCTATTCCAGCCTTAACAGCAAAACACTGCTGTGTCTGGGCAACAAAAGGGACTCGTGCATGAAGCACATCTTCGTCAATCACCTCTCCCATTCTGATATTAACGCATCTTTGTGAGCAAGTCAAGTACGAAAGAACAATACATTTTCATGATTATTAACTCAGATTGTAGACCACCAATTCATCTGAAGGTCTAAGTTGTTAAAGAGAGATCACTTTATTATTTATACCCTCAGTATGCCCCTCACAATTGGCCAGACTTCCCTCCATAAGCTGGCCAATCATGAGAAAGTACTTAATTATTTGGTAGGCGTTGAGGTTTGAACACAAAATATATTGTTCTATCTTCAGATTGTAGACCACCGGCTTATCTGAAAGCATAGTTGTTAGAGAGAGAGGGTGACTTTATTATTTATGTAACATTCCGAATTTTGTAGTTTTTTTGTAATGAAAAAAATTAAATAAATTATTAGTCTTAATTGTACATAGAAAAATTATATATATATATATTAAAAGTAGAGATAATCTTAATGGTCTTAATTGTATATATATATATGTATATATATACGTCTTAATTGTCTTAATTGTATTAATAATCTTAATTGTACAAAATATAGATATATATATATATATATGTGTGTGTGTGTGTGTGTGTGTAATATACATTGAAATTAGAGATAATTCTAAAGTTTTAAAAAAAAATTTCTAAAAAGTTGAATTGAGATAATCCAATAGTAGAGGTGGTTGATAGTTTTTAGGAGAAGGGAGTTATGAGATTTAAAAGTAAAATAATATGGACAAATCTGGAAAGTTTTAAAGATAGAGTAAAATTGGATTTTGTATCTTTATGTTGTAATTTTAATATAAAATTATTTAATATTTCAAAATATAAAATTATTTTGAAAAATAAAATTAATTAATTATATATTTTATAATTGTTGGTTACAATTTGGGAATAAAATAATATAAAAATAATAAAGTTTTCTTTTAATGTCATTTAATGAGCAAATAAATGGCGTTCATGGGATTAACAAGCAATTATTATAATATAAATATAATATTTTCGGTTACCCCTACTAATGAATTGGCTTTTAATAAGTTTCCATTTTGCATATTTTTAGAATGACTATTACTTCTTTACATTTAATATTTTGTACGTGTATATGTTTTATATATTGAAAAGTATAAGTTTATCTTTTTGAGGAAAAGTGAGCACCCGAAGAGGTAAGAGAGAGACAAAGAGAATTTATTATACGAGACTTTATTACAAGAGAGAATTTATTACGTTTTAATAATTTAAGAATTCTTAAATTAAAATAATAAATACATCTTTGTAATAGAAAATTTATGATAAATCAATAATAATAATAATAAAAAATGCAAAAAATAATAATTTGCTATGAATTAAATGGTTGATTCAGTTATAGTAGTGAGGTATATATATCTAGAAGTGTAGGGTAATGTATTCATACGGAAGGAGAGAGAGAGAGAGAGAGAGAGAGAGAGAGAATAAAGGCTTGGGCTTCTTTTGGTAAGTTTTCTTTCCTTTTTTTCGTTATCTTCTTTCTTTTTATTCCATTTTTTTTCTTATCTTCGTTTGGATTGAAAGATTTGGAGGAGAAGTGAAAGATTTGAAAGGAAAACATTAGTTATAATGTTGTTCGAATAATTTTTAAGAATAGGAAGAAAAATAAACAGAGGGGAAGTGGGCCGAGAAATGGTTCAGTTTTAAAAGGTTTTTTATCCCTCCAAAACTGGGAGGAAAGGGAGGAGAAGTGAAAGGAATGATACGATTATTTTTATAATGTCAATTATAACCTTTTATATCTATATTCAAAGTTATAATTTAAGCTAATATTAGAAGGTTATAAAAATAAATAAGTATTAAACACCTCGCTTTTCTTTATTAATTATTATCAAACAAACAAGAGAAAAAAATAATACTCTCCTACATCTCTTGAATAACCAAACAAAATGAGAGATAGCTCCCACATTTTTCCTTCTTTTCCCTTCCCTTCCATTTATAACTAACACTTTCGTTCATTCTCACTACCTTTTAATCCAAACAATAAGGATTTTGCCTCGTGGAATGAAAAGAAAAACAAAGGGTGTTCGTGGTGTATCGGTGCACATATATATATGCGTGTGTGTGTGTGTAGGGGGGAATATATATATATATATATATAATATGAAAAAGTAGATTTATGTATAATATTTGGATGTAAATAGTAAAAAAAAGAGAGAATGTAATTAAATGATACCAAAAATCGTATCTTGTTTATTGATACGAAAATTTTAATTTTTAGTTTATTTTAATTAAATGATAATCTTAAAATAGAAATATAGAACGGATGGTAAAAAGTAAGTTTAAACAATTATTTTGAAAAGCTTATAAGTAAATATTATTTTAAATAATGATATCTGTTAGAATTAGGCAACCCAAGAGGGGGGGGGGAGAATTGAATTTCTTTACTATCAAATGAGATTTAAAAAACTTTTCAGAAAACCTTTTAATATCGCACTAAATCTAGATATGCAAATATGTAATTTATGCAAGAATTAAAAGGAGAGAGATAGAGATAAAGAACCAGACACCGGGATTTATAGTGGTTCGGCTTGATATTTGCCTACGTCCACTCCTCAAGATCTCCCTTGAGTATTTTCACTAACCAGAATACTTCCGGGCGTATTCCAAGCCTTTACAAGCGTCAAGCTT